>BQNB010086817.1:0-28085 GCA_026074375.1 Tanacetum coccineum
AAACCTCCAAAAGGAACAATGTTCTCTAAATTGAAACTGTACATATTGTTTTGTCTAGGGATTCTAAGTTATACTTGATTTTCATCAGGTAACTTAAATTCAGGAGACAACACAAGACATTAAGTGTTTGTGAAGAGAACCTTGTTCTTCTTGTCACACATCTGTGACACTATAAAAGAGATTGAAATGCTGTAGCTCTTTCATAAAGCACACATCCTCAAAATCTAACTTTCTTGTTTTTATTTTACCTTTACTAGTTATGAAACCTTTACTTCCTCCAAAAGAAACATGGCCACCATTAAAGTCTTAATATTCAGCAAGGTAGGCCTTGTTTCCAGTCATGTGCCTGGAACATCCACTATCAACAATCTCTTTGTTCTGTAAAGCTCTTTGTAGATAATCATGCACATTAAATAGAGAGAAAAGATTCTCATTAGTGGACCCAAGCCTATTTGGACTTTGGTCTGCCTAGTGGATCTTGAAAAGTAACATAAATTATAAGTAATTTGATCCACCATTGTATATGGAGACTTTGTTCAAGTAATGTATTTTGGGTCCCCAATTATACAACCTGCTAAGGGCGATATCACAGTTTCACCCTTTTCCCCCCAACAGCACTAACAGCATTTACCTTACAGATATTAACTTTTTGATAAAAAATTGGTTCTAAAAGTGCTGTTTGTATTATAAATTGCTTTCTAAAAGGTGAAAAAGATTTTATGAAAACCATCTTTGTCTATCATTAATCACAAAAGGCTTAACAGTATTAACTTTCCTAGCAACATAAGTTGGAACTCAACCTGTCTGTTAAAAATTATGCCTAGCAGTATAAACTGTGTTAGTACCAGCTAGTTCTAGAAAGTATTACTTGATTCTTGCCATTTCTAGTTAGTACTAACTTTCTATAGCTTTAGGAACAATTCAATTTGATGATTCTCTCCTTTGCATATTGTTCGTATGAACTGGCCTAATTTCCCTGATGACCGCAGAACCCTTACACCATCCTTTTGTTTAATATTCAGCTTGATTTAGGTGCCATTCTTTATTCTCATGGAAATCACAATCTCTATTAAGAATGGCTAAAACTTCCACATACAAACCAAGCCTTTCGGTAAAACCATATCCCACACCCATGTTTTCTTAGACATTAAAACCACTACAATCCTTTGTCAAGTTTAGACTCGTGACTACATGTGTTTTGTTCTTTAACAGTTTGCCTATGAGTTTTTACATGCTTAACAGTATTAATAAAAGCAAAACTAGGTGTTTCCTGTTCTTTTGTGGGTAGAGACACATGTTCATCTTCACTATCTGATTCATACTCCTCAATGATAGGAGCAAGAGACCAAAGCTTAAGGTTTACTTACTACTTTGGGATCATTGATAACAGGTTTAGGCATAGATTCATGTGTTCTTCACCTAGGAATGGATTCACAAAAATTAAAGTCACTGCTCCTAGCATCAATTCACTAAGGTTAGATAGCTTTGGACCATATGTTAAATTGTGAGTCCCATCTATTTTCTATATCAGGTCTCAGAAAGGATGTAGATCCTGTTATAAGAGGGGAAAACCTGCATGCATCCCTCCTTCAATCTATCATACACTAAGACAATCTTCTATATCAACTTTCTTACAAAAAACACACTTTAGAAAACATCATTTTCATACTTTAATATATTCCTTTATTCAATTGATCACCATACCCAAGCCCAGCCTTATCCTTAGCACTCATCTGACTATTTAGCAAAATATTAAGATTTTTAGAAGAGTTGTGCCATTTTTCTACTTTAGCTTTTAATTATTCTTTTTCTTTTTCAGCTTCTGCCAATAGTTTCTTTAAGGTATGTAAGGACAATCATTTTATATCATCTAAGTTCAATTTTCATAAACCTTATCTTTTTCTCATACCAAAGATTGACTCTGTTGATGAGCAAATAAATTGTGCTTCACAACTTTCTTTAAAGCCTTGAGTATAAAGCATGTATTTTTAACTGGCATCTCTAAGTTTTCCCTTTGATTACCTATATAATTTTTTAAGTTAGCTAAACTCTTTACTTCTATGAACAGAAGTTACCTCAGTGTCTGAGCCTAAACTACTTGTAAGCGATCAAAGCATAGTTTCCTCCTTCTGTTTCACCTATTGAGTTGACTGGTCCAATCAACACCTTCTCCATCAATAGTCACCAAAGCTTTAGAGTCCTCCTGTTTACTAGATCTCCTCCCATTGTCTTTATCCTTATTCCCAGTGTTCCAAGCATCTCTCCTCCTACTATCTTGATTCCCCTTAGATTTGCACTCTTTAGCAAAATGCCCTATCCTGTGATAACTATAGCACTCGACTTTGGTTTTGTTAAAACCAACCGGTTCCTTGGCATCAAATTATAGCTTTTTTTCCTCAACACTACTTTGCCTTTTTGTTAGAAACTTTATTCATCTCATGGAATCATGGCCACCTGCCAATTCAAGTCCCAATTTCTTCTAAATGAAACTTATCAAGTTTTCCAGATCCCTCCTGATCCAATTGTGGACAACTGGATTGATTTGCAAGTATGTAGTATGAAGAAGGATGTTCCATATAGTGAGTTATGACCCAGAAGAATTAGAAACACCAGAACGGTACTAACATCATTAGTAATGCTAGTGTTTCTCTAAAACAAAATGCCACATTCTGCTTGCGTTTAGAGATGCAGTAGAACCTTTTACCATCATACTTCCAAGTAACAATAAAAGATTATTATATAGATCATCAAAACTAATACTGTCCACACTGGCTTGGTCCTATTGATTAAGAAACTTGAGACCAAATAGAAAAGGTATAAGAACCTAAAGGAACTTCATATTTGCATCATCAGTGGAGACGCCTGCACCCGTATTCACTAGTTGACTCAGAAGACTCTGAAACCTGTCATAGCCTTTATGTAGCCCTTCTGAATTTGATACAGAGAAACCTTCAAACTGTTGTTTTAAAATATACTTCTGCATCTTCTTTGATTCATCATTTCCACCAAATCTAGATTTGATAGCTTCCCACATCTGTTTAGCATCAGTCATTTTATGAAATTTAACAAGATGATCTTCTGGTAAAGCCATAAGAAAGGTGTTCCCTTGCTTTTTCTTTCTCTTTCTCATGGCTAAAATTTTCTTTTGTAGTCTTTGGGAGTCAAGACCTTTATTAAACCTTTGTACAGATGAGACACTCACGGGGAACCATTATTCCCCCTTTGAATAACTTCCCAGAAAGGATAGTCTGTTAGGCCAAATAATGTTCCATTTTCATGGCCCAATGTCAACATACTCCCTTATTAAGAATAGGAAGTTAATGGTTGAAAACAAGTGTGAGGGGTTTTAGTTGTGTTTGGTGTTTGTGATGGTGGTGGTGGTGAATATAGTTAGAGGTGTTATAACTATTTTAGGTTCTTCTTACTCAGATTTTTTCTCTAAAGGCTCTGATAGCCACTTGTAGATCCCTTTAAATATAGATCTTTCTACTACCTTGTTAAGGTTGTACTAAAAGATAAGAATCCACACAAACTAAAGGAGAAAAATGACAATAAACACATATAAGTTATGCGTAAACTAACTGTATAAGCTAAGAAAAACAATGAATATTGAATCATACAAAACTTTTGTATAATCTGCTAAAACATTACAGATGATAACTATGATATATGAAATGTAAATATGAGATGTATGATGTTATCTCTAATAATGCGTAGGGTTCCTTTATAGATCCAATGAAAAACCCTAACAGACTTACAAAACAGCGTAAAAGGAATATGCATATCTTTTTTTCCTTAATAACACATGCAAATTCTCTTAAAACGGTACTAACTATTTTATACTAACAGTACTAACTAACTGATCAGTACTAACTATTTTATACTGTCAGTACTAACTACAACTATCGGTTTTAGTAATTGGATATCACAATACAAGCATAGGAATATTGGGTGGCCAAATTTTCTAAGATGAGAAGAAAGTGACTAGTCAAGTAAGAGAAAAACACCTTAAATGTGTGTATTACAAAAAAACACAACAACCCTTTGCCATGTCAGGAAAGGGGTATTTATACAATGTTTTGGTGCCCCTAAATGGCCACAAAAGATGCTAACAAGTGGGTATAGACCCGGCCCCAACACGCATAAGTCGTACGGAAACTAAAACGATTAAAACTTAGACTACGAGCTAACCAAATGCTAGATATAACGACAGCGGTTGACCGAGTCTTTTACATGGATTTTCATTATCCTAAACAAACTCACCCTAATGGAGGGTCACCACCCCAAATAATACAAATTGAATCTAAAATTATACTTGACTTAATTCATTGATCTGGCTTGTAGTCTATATGAGTCTTTTCAACATTCAATCGTTGTACATCAAAGTGATCTCATGTTCCTTGTGACTGATGTGATCATTGAGGCTTTCTTTTGAGATCACCATACATTTAATCTCTTAATCATCCTTGATGTGGAATATTGCCCTTCATGTGATGTTGTTACTTTCGACTCGCAACTCACACTCTTTTGTATCATGATAGTACTATATCAGAGCAGCGTGAAAGCTGATTGTAGGACTTTTAGTTCATTATGTCTTTTGATTAGAAACATTAAGTGTGAGCAAGAGGGGTTGTGAATTGACTTTACTGGAATGAGGCAACTTATCATCCATCTTTATGTACTCCTGAATACAACAGATAACACTAAAGCTTGGTGACGAATTATGGCTTTTGTCATACGTCCAGAGGTTCCGATTTGCATAAACCAGCTCCGGTTCCGTGAGGACTGTTTTATAGTATAAATATATACCTATGATCAGGTATATTCATTATAAGAACCTCTTTGACAGGGTTTCCAAGCTCAAGGTGTTAAGTCTCTCAAACGCAGATGCATTATATTCACTACACTTGCTAGTAATCTTTATCGACAACCTCAAGCAGGCATACCTCACTAAAATATAGCTACTAATAGAACGTAATAGTGAATTAGTGAGTTACTACTCACCGAATAAAAGATTAAATTAAATTAAAAAATCAATTGAATGTCACTAGATAAAGTATATTTTTGGATAACACATCGAGAGTATTATAAGCTCTTATCAAAATTATCCTCCGTTAATATATTCATAATCTTGGTACCAAAAAAAAGAATCGATGCCTAGTTGTCACAAGATTTGATCCAGTTAAGATCCTAAACGTCACGCTACCTAGAGCTTGTTTGATGTTGGCTCTAGCAGGATTTCCAACATTCAATGTGAATACTTCGTATCACTCCAGAATGTTCAGTCAATAATCACAAGATTAATGCGTAGACTCTTAAATAATCCCTTGTTTTCACAAGTGTGTTAAACACACGAATATTGGAGATAGTTTCATAATGAGATTTAATGATGAACTCATGGCTCTAGACTTAATTGTGCATTTTTTGTTATTTGGTAGTCGAGGAGTCTAGAGCGGACATCTGCCACCTTTTCAATATCTACTAACTCGAGTGAGAGAGACGATATAAATGTATTAAATCTTTGTGAGAGAAGTTGAAACAAGAACCTTTGAGTGTAATCTTTAGAGTGGCTAAGGAGGGTTGGCAACGTATCACTGGTGTTCCATGATACTTGTCTTCAATGTCAGAATCTACCATTGTGATTCTGACAGATATGCAGTGTACCCGGTTCTTCGTGCCAAAGTTTTAAGGATGGCTTATTTCTTTTCACCCTTTATCATAAGCAATCTTTTTCATCTTTAGACCCCTTTCAGTGCATACCGAGAATTTCATTACTAGAACCTTGTTGGGTGTGTTACCATGACAAGCTCCAACTCATTCCGCACTATTCCCTTTATTCTCACATTATCCTTTATAATCATACCTAAGACTTCTACAGCTAACTATTGGATTGTCCCCTGGGTTGATCCCTACTGTGCTTTCTGGTGGTATCCGAGGGAAATCGAGTACCTAACCTTACCATCCTTTAAAATCTGAAAAAGTAATTACATGGTCGGATCTTAAAGTGATTCCATAATGCCATCATAACCAATCGCTGCCCGCCTAAAAAAATGTGCATCGAAATTCGAAAGAGGTTTAGCTCATAATAGGATAGCCTACATACAAGTTTATAACTTTATACAATCAAAAACCATAAAACAATATGCACGCATAAAAAAATATGGTGACAACCACTGCTGTAAAAATATTTCAAAGAAAAAGACCCACTTCGAGCTATTATACAAGCAAAATTATGTATACATTAAAGTAAAATTTAGCAATTCAATTTGTCCATAGACATGTACGAAAAACAACGTTCTTTTGTTTTCAGCCATTAGAGATTCTAATCTCTTTAAAAACATCTTAATTTCACAGCCATTAGATGTTTATGCTTCAACTTTTTGTCAATTATCAACGGCTTCAAATCATATATCCCTCCTAAGGTTTCACATTCTTCCACGTCTTCAGGTTCTCTGTTTCTTCTAACTCCATTTCCATCTAACCAAATCAACAGTTTGCTGTTCCAGCAAAACATCTTCCTTCCGGCTAATAAAATCAAATTTTCACAATTGATAGTAGCTTACATACTTCCTCAACTTCGGCACATACTATTATCTGTTTCATTATTTGGTTCAATTGAGTCCTCCAAAACTATTATGCTCATTCAAATTTTCCAATGATTTTAACCTAAACTTGTGCTCGTCCATCTTCTATTGGCACCAATTAATCGGCTCATTTTTCTGGTTCCATTAAGTCCTCCAAACACCGTATCTGTGTCAGTTTTCCTCTTTGAAACAAGTTTTATATACTATTGATGTGACAATCGTCAGTTAGAACCAGAAAGGCTGAAAAACACGGATTGTGTTGTGTAGTAACTAGCAAAATGTAATGTGTTGCTGTTGAATTCAGATTTTCTAGATTTCCTGTAGTAAGGTTAACAAATATGCCTGCACTTGTCTTATATTATGGTCACATTTGAAATAAGCATAGCCCCAATGGTGCCGACATCATGAATGTTATTATAGCAATGATGGTAGCTATGGCCATGCAATGAAAGTCTATAGATGCATGCATGAGTGAGATATGATCAAAACAAGTCACATGAACAAATTTGGAAACTGGGTCAGTTTGACATTTCATTTTAAAACGACCATTTAGGGATTCAATAGTTGGTTTCATCATGCAAGGCCACTATGGTTTTAAAGACAAAACATAATCCTAACTTTGAGAGTTTGAAATAAGGAAAAACAGTAAAATATGACCAAGTTATACCCCCTTTAAAGTTGACCTAAAAATGTGTTCTTAAAAAGTCAGATTTACACACTTGTCTTGTAAGCATGTTTTGGATGACCAAACCCATTTTTAAAGTATGTGGCTACTTTTGGATGGAAAGCTAACTCAAAGGGATACCTCTAGGAACAAAGAACAAGCCATTATGATGATTTTTGAGTGAGTTATGACCCTTTAAAGTCGACACAAATTTTCAATCATCAAGTTGTCTAGATTTATTAGTTCATTTTCATGAATTTTCCCTTTATCAAACACCAAAATTGACCCAACCAAGACCATGAACCATTTTAACAACCTTTTTAATGTATTTTTATGTCAAAATATTAGTAGCTTATCTATCCAAGAAGTCTATAAAAAGCAAAAAACAAGAAAAGTACAAAAGAAGCACTATAAAAGCTTTTGGTGCAAGAATGGATATCATACCTTCTTGCACTTAGATATTTACCTTAGGGCTTGATTTAAATGATGTAGATGACTTAGGGGCTGAGGTTCTACATTGTTCTTTGAAGGATAGTTGATGGTTTGTTGTTGCAAAGATGAATTAGGGGTGACTCATTGTGTTGTTCTTGAGTTTTAGCAAGAATTTTGTGATGATGATGTTGTGATGTTACATCCAAAATGGGAGAGAGGAGGGGAAGGAGAAAGATTTTTGGTAGAGAGAGTGTGTGAGAAATTGTTAAGAGTGTGAAAATGTGTTGTATTGAAAAGAGGAAGGAGTAAATGGGTTTTGAGAAGCAAAAAGTATTGGGTGCCTTACCTGTTAAACCATCAGAGTATAGCTTAACTCTTAAAACAATGCTCACAATATGTGCACAACCCTTCAATGGGTTTATCCTTAAATCGCTGGTTTGATGGAAGACTGCAAGTTTGTTGGTTCATGACTGCTATTTAGAATGTGTTTACATGTTTATTCAGGGGTATATAATTAGCTTCATAGGGTATGAAAGATTGAAAGGGACTCGTATAGTAGGACTGTTATTCCTTCAGGGTTTGTACTTAGCTAATATATTAGCCGTTCTCTTGAATCTATGATATGTTTTACGGTTCAAATAGCATGGAAACTGTTGCTGCTGGGCTGCTGATTTTGTGTGGCTAGGCCAGTTAGGTTTGGATTTATATATGGAGTAAGAATTTTAGACCATACGACCAAAGGCCACTTGTTAATTAGTTTGCTCAAAGTCTGCAATTAGATCATAATTAGTTTGCTCAAGTCTACAGTTTGGTCGTACTTAGTTTGCTCAAAGTCTACAGTTAGGTATGTAACCGGGATTATGTTATCAGTAGATGGAGGTGTGTAGATGTTTTGAATGTAGGTCTACTATATTGTATTTGCTCCTATAAGGTTCTTTAAAGTTGCACTAAACATAGACGCTGGATACATGCCTGTATGATAAGTTTCAACTGTAGTTCTGGGAAAAGACCAGAGTTCAGATTGCATGTTTTGTTTACAGTTTAAGGAGAATAGGGGACAGAAATTAGCATGCCTTGATCTATAAAAAAACGAATGAACGCCGTTGCAGTAGTTAACTTAACATAAGCTAGAAATGATAACTCAAGGTAAGCGAGAAGCTCGCGGACCCTCACAGACTGCAAAGGCTTTACCTCAAGATCCAGAACCAACTCAAGTAATTGCTGATAAGTCCTAAAGAAGGTGTTGAAAGTTAAGGAAATCACTAGTGGCTTAAAAAATATGTGTGTGTGTGTTTTTTTTAAATGCCTGCTAAATGATTGTGGGTGCCCTACCTGTTAAAGCATCATAGTATTGTTTAACTCTTAAAACAACACTCACAACATGTGCAGAACCCTTCACTGGTTTTAACCTTAAATTGCTAGTTTTATGGAAGCTGCAAGTTTGTTGCTTTATGGCTGCTCTTTAAAATGTTTTTTACATGTTTATTCAGGGGTTTCATAGGGTATGAAAGGGACCCGTAGGACTGTTATTACTTCAGGGTTTGTACTTAGTTAGTATAAGGGGTTCTCCTAAATCTCGGATATGTTTTACGGGGTTTAAATAGCATGGCAACTATTGTTGGCATTGTGTGGTTAGGTCAGTTAGGTTTGGCTATATATATGGAGTAAGCATTTTAAACTGTACGACCAAAGGTCACTGGATAATTAGTCTGCTCAAAGTCTACTATTACATTTTAATTAGTTTGCTCAAAGTATTTTAGGTATGTGACCGGGATTATGTTATCAGTAGATGGAGGTGTGTAGATGTTTTGAATGGAGGTCTTTAAAGTTGCACTAAACACAGACGCTCGATACATGCCTGTATGATAAGTTTCAACTGTAGTCCTGGGAAAAGACTAGAGTTCAGATTGCGTGTTCTCTTTACAGTTTGAGGTACCTGACTACTACTGTGATGCAAACTCCAAACTAGTCATTGAAAATAAATGGTGTGGTTATAAGCTTCATGGCTTATGTATCAAGTTACAATCTCACTAATTTGAAATTATATCCGCAGATACTTTGTATCAGCATAGATGACCTATGGAAGTTATTCAAATATATGTATCTTTAGTTGTGAATTTGTATTGTTATATATGCTTATTTAAGAATCGATGAAGTTAATATATTTTGATTGTGTTGTGTAGTAACTAGCAAAATGTAATGTGTTGCTGTTGAATTCAGATTTTCTAGATTTCCTGTAGTAAGGTTAACAAATATGCCTGCACTTGTCTTATATTATGGTCACATTTGAAATAAGCATAGCCCCAATGGTGCCGACATCATGAATGTTATTATAGCAATGATGGTAACTATGGCCATGCAATGAAAGTACTGCATACAAAACTCATGATGCCCTTGACGTGAATGTGAATACAATCAACTTAGTCGCCATTAGCTGCAATACTGATGGCTATGTCGTAAGTACATATGGCAAACTCGACTCTTCATTTTTGGTTTATCAGATTCTTGTGTTTCTGCAGACAGGCAGTGGTTTCACCTTTGCAAGGTCCAATGATATTGCCATATTTAGCTGACTTAAACTTGGCAAGGGAGAGGTGACATATTTATAGTGTACGGTTTGACTAATGAAAGACTATTCATGTTCAAGGTTCAAAATGGCCTCACCTCGTGGGCATGCTGAGAGATGCTTTTGCAGAGTTTTACAATTCACAAATATATTACATGTACCCTCACAATCTTTTACAGCTCACAAATTTGAATTACATTTCTACATTTACATGCATTTTTTAAGAATTGCTACATACATTCTTTTAGCACAACACAAGATACACTGTCTTGGCTGAAAGTAAAGCTCTTTTTCACCTTGAATTCTTGATATTTACTTGCTTTCTTAGAGATGTCTTTAACAATGAAGAAAAAAAAATCATCTTCCGTAATCTGAAATGTATGCATTGAATGCACGTGGTTTTCGCATATATATGTATTTCATGTATGATATTCAATATTTATTGTATCTTTTATGATGAGAAACAACACAATGTGAACACATTCACATGTGGGTTGGTGTGTGACTGTGTGTGGACAAAACTGTTAGACCATATATTATTGACCATGGTTTATTATTATTCTTGAGTAGTTGATATGTGCTGGATACCAAGTCAAAATTCACCTCAAAAAAATACTTGTTCCTCTTTGTAACATGGAATGTTCATATTTTTATTGTTATAATTGAAATAATATTCTTAACATGTAATGCTCTTATTTTTATTGCATAAATTGGTTACTTTAAAGTAACTTTATTTTATAAATTTATACATTAGTTGTAGGTTTGACCCACTCACATAATGAACAATCGCTTTTAAATATGATTTAGCTATCTTTTTATCATTTCGCTACAGTGCAATCTACAGTAAACTAAATAATATAATATTAGGGTTAGTGGGGTTCAAGGTTATAACTACCATGACGTTTTTAAGGCGTGACTTAAAGCGTCACAAAATATAAAAATATTTATAAATTTATATATTTATATCATATTACAAATATATTGAGTTTACAAAAAGTGTCATACATAGGGAATAAAGTCAAAAAACTATCTTTGCATGTAATCTTTTTTCATTTCTATATAAAAATAGGATTTTTATCGAAATTGAATTCAAAAAAACCTCCACGCATCACGTTTTATCACGTCTTATCATGTTTTTTCACTCCTCATCACACGTCAAGCCTTAAGATCAAGCCTTGGTCTATTGCGTGGCGTGGAGGTTACGCCTCGCGCCTTTGCGAGGGCTTAGCGGCACCATGGCGCGCCTTTTTAAACCATGGTGGTGTTAGAGTACACATAATCATAGTTCCAGAAAACACACACCCCCTAAATTCATTTGAGCAAACCTACAAAAAGGTAGATTTATTAGGTCTGGTGGGGGGGCAGACACGACGGAGTTGGCAACCGGTGGTGTAGCAAGGATTCCAGCGCGGTCAAGATGGAGAAAAAGATCAAAAATCATCAGGTGCGATATTTTCTTTACTTTAATTATGTTGATATATTTATCTTAGAAAAAGGGGGTGTTTTTTTGTTTGATTTGTGATTTATATAGCTTATTAATTGCTTTGGCATAATTTTTAGTTTAAACTTAGGGTTCGTTTGGTAGGACGGAATGAAAAGTCAAATGAATAGAATAACCAACGTAATGAAATAAACAGTGGAATGTAATAATTCATTACCATTATTAATCATGTTTGGTTTGTATGATAAGACGTAATGGAATCATGATAAAAAGACTAAAATGCCCCATTAGTGATAGGAAGTTAATTTAATATGTAAGTTAATGATGTAGTTTTATGTAATTTGATTCCATTACAAGATGTAATGAAAAAAAAGTAAGAGGCCCCTAAGGAATGCTTTTGGTGTGATGGGTCATTCCTTATAATGAATCATTACATTCCATAATAAATGTAAACAAAAAACATTTTTTCATTCCATCGTAATAATCTTTTCCATTCCCCCTTTGATTACAACATACCAAACACTACGTTAGTGTTTCCTTATTGCCGCCATGATAATTAATATTGGTGGGCAGTCTCGACATTGTCCTAATAAGCTTTTCTAAACATCCCCTTAATTACCTTAACATAATGACATCCACCCAGTCCCCTTTTATTGTGTTTGGTAATATATCCAACTGCTTAAGTAAGCTTATCCAACCACCTCCCAATTAATAAGATTGTCCTAATAATTTCCAAATAAAATGGCAAAAAAGATCAATACTTTTGTGCCTAAAAAACTAGAAACTCAATATAATCAAATACGAACTTTCAAATGCAACGCCATACACCCCCGAAATCCTCTAGATTTTGAATTCAAGAAAAAATGTCGTTTAAAAATGGAAATAGAAATACTGTTACATGCTTGATCTTTAGTATCAGAAGAGACTACATTTATTTAACAGAACGAAAATAGATTATGTATGCATAAGAGTTGCATCCTTTCTGGAAAATTATATTTATCAGCTTTTTTTTCATTTGTGTATTCAGATAACAATAAACAGACCCGAGAGGAGAAACGCATTCTGACCACATACAGTCAAAGAACTAATTCGTGCTTTTAATGATGCCAGAGATGATAGTAGTATAGGAGTCATCATTCTCACAGGAAAGGTACTTTTTTGCTGAAGCAACAACATTTTAAGTATGTCAAATGTCCATATGTGAAAGTTGCATACTTCCATAACGCATATTTCATCAGATTTTGGAACAATAATTGCACTTTTTTTTAAATCTTTTTTTGCTGTGATATTGTATCTGACATGGTAGTAGCCTGTGGACCTGATGTAGGAAATAATCATACATTTTATGTAGTCCCAAACACCCCCTATTTGTGGACCTGATGCTGTCCCAAGTTGGAAGTTAAATGGGACAGTTAAGGAACTGACCTCAGGTCAAAAACAAGGTGGAATGATCCTTATTGTACCAGAAGGCAGACACGCTCTACGACTTGGTAATGATGCTCAGATTAGTCAAGGAGTAGAGTTGGAAAAAGGCGAGATTTATTCAATCACATTTAGTGCTTCTTGCACGTGTGCACAACTACAGTCGTTGAATGTGTCTGTACCTCTAGCTTCGCAGACTGTTGATCTGCAAATGTTGTATAGTGTTCAAGGATGGGATACGTATGCTTGGGCATTTCAAGCTGACCAAGATGATGTCAGTGTTGTTTTTACAAATCCTGGTATGGAAGATGACCCCACGAGTGGGCCCATTATTGATGACATTGCGATTAAGAAGCTTTTCGTGCCAACAAAATCAAAAGGTTAGATTTATTTCCAACAGTTGAAACGGCCAGGGTGGTATTGCCACTTTCGATCCGTTTGTCTAAACTAAATTTTCATTTTTTCAAAAAGTTAATATGTTTAAATATGAATGGGTTTGAGTTAACTAAAGTTACTCATGTGTTTGTTTTCATTCTTACAGATAATGCCGTATTAAATGGTGATTTCAAAGAAGGCCCATGGATGTTTAGAAATGCTTCTTTAGGAGTCTTGCTCCCAACCAACCTTGACGAAGAAACTTCAACACTTCCGGGTTGGATAGTTGAGTCTAACCGAGCTGTTCGTTACACCGACTCATACCACTTCTCAGTCCCTGGTGGAAAATGTGCCTTAGTTAGAACTACTTTCGGGTAAAGAAGGCATAATCTCACAAATGGTATCAACCAAACCAAACAAGCCTTACACAATGTCATTTTCACTAGGCCATGCTCGAGACATGTGCAAGCAACCGTTAGCCGTTATGGCCTTTGCAGGTGACCAAGCTGAAAACGTACATTACACACCAAATGGAAATTCAACATTCCAAACAGCTAATGTTAATTTCACTGCTAAGGCTGAGAAGACACGAGTGGCATTCTATAGTGTGTATTACAACACTAGAAGTGATGATATGAGCTCGTTATGTGGGCCTGTTGCCGATGACATCAGGGTTGTTGTCTCCGCAGGTTATAGAGGTTTAGGGTTGTCTGTTTCGCGAGTTGGGTTTATGGTTTTGGTTTTGTTCTTTATGCTTTTGTTTTCTGTTGACATTTTGCACTAAAAGAACTACGATCAGTAATAAGTATAATTGTATATAAATGAAAGAAATGTTCAGAACTGATGTCTATTTAAATTTTTTTAAATTATTGTTTTTTTTTCTTAAAGTTTGGATTACAGTAGTGTTCAGGTTTCCATAATTACACATTATCATTGCTATTAGTCATTGGGCAACTTTTAGGACTTGAATATGACACAGCCAAGAACTCATCATGAAATATTATTCCTAATTACAAATTATCCACTTTTATTCTTTAGGTGGCACTGAGGAAAGCCGAGTAGAACCGATCAAGGAAGAAGAAGAAAAGGCGGCAGAAGTAGTTGCCACCACCGAAACTAAGGTATGGTCACTCTAAATTTTTTTTGCAAGTTTTCAGCTTTACGAGGTGTTTGGCTATAGCTGCCGCAACACTCTTCTTAAAGGCCAAGTGGTTAAGGCCATTTTGTATAGGGCCGACAACTTATAAAATAGGCTGTCACCGAATATTTATATATGGGTCAATATGAGTATGCTTTATTGCTAACGGGTCTAATGGTGGCATCTACCTACTATTATAAGATTCAAATCTAAAAATCCATGCTCCAAATCTAATACACTCATAATCACGAGAGGCAACAATATATTAGAAATCATACGCTAACCAAGCATGATTTCTCATAGAGAAAGAATTGTTGATGAATTCTAAATAGAGAAAGAATTGTTGATGAATTACACGAGATTACGTGTACAATATTGACCCACTTGGCATAAACAGTTTGTTCATAAGATTAGCTAATTTTATATATCCTGTGGTGCATATATATTTGAAAATTCTATTTCTATTAAAGCAAACATGGTACAACTAGAAGTAGTCCACTAAAACTCGAATGTCAATATCCCATTTATGCCAATTTAGTAGGCCACTGGGCCTCAATTTTCAATCATCTTTGTAACTATTCCTTTTAGATTAGTGATAGTTATTTTCAAGGGTGTTTGGGTATTTAAGCTTCACTAATTTAACAACTTAATTGTTGCATCATTCATTTTTCTTAAAGTTGGTTACCATTTTTTTTTCTTAAAGCCAACTGTTTGCTTAATTCAACTTATTTGAAGTAGGAATAAGGATACTAGAAATCGAAGGTAATGATTGGTTAATTTCTTTCTGTGCCCTCTCCTTTATAAAAAAATATCAATATCATAACCGATCTCTTATTGTTCGAATGCTTAAAAGTATAATCCAAATGTAACCTTTGCTCTTTTAGTGTTCTGAATATTTCATTTTAGTCCTTTGACTATTTGACTTTTGTTAGTTTATTCAGATATTGTACTGTGTTGACGGTGGTGATTTTGTTGAGAATTGTAGTAATTTGTGGTTTATTATGATTAATAATCCCTTTTGGAAGGTATTATTGTGTTATTTGTATTCCGGGTGGTTTGACCCGTAAATTTTGAGAAATGCCGAAAAATGAGTCTTGACATGTCCGTTAATGTCCAAATGAGTTTTAAAGGGTTTAAAGTGAAAATATGTCAAGTAAATACTCTAAGTTATTGGAAAAGTATTTTTACAATGAATAAAAATGCTAAGTAACTTTGGGGAGTAATTTACAGTTGAGTTTTATGAGCTTTTAAGTGATCCTGACACGAAAAGAAAGACCCGAGACCCCCTTGGATACTATAGCCGGTCATAGGATGCTTATGGGGACAAGGAGGCTTAATTTTAGCTAACATGTCCCAAGGATGTACACATATATGCTTTCTACTAGAACTTTTTCCCATAATCCTTATCATTTCAAAAACCAAAAACACACACATCCTCTCTTGAGTGTGTGTGTGCGTCCGACCTAAGCCACCAACAAAAACACATAAATTTTCCAACTTTGATTAAGAACGTGTTATTCCGGGTTGATACAAGTATACGGGTATTCTTTTAAACATCGTTTGGGTTGTCTGGTTCGTGTCGAAATCTACATTTTTGAAGATTTTCTTATAAGTTTTCAAATTTAAATTTTGTTTGTCTTTTTGGGTTTATTTTGATGCATAGATGTTAGTTGTACAAGCTGATCGTTGTGAAAATCGATTTTTGGAAACGAAACGGATATGTAAAGGGGTGTTTGGTTCGTCATAGATATGTAGCTTCATAAAAAGTATCTCAGCTATGTAGAGATGAAGCAAAACAAAAAGAATTTCCAAACTAAATTTAAATACATGGAAAGAAAAATAGATGAGTGGTCGAAATCTCAAATCGTATCTTCAAAACAAACCGATAGGACTGGCCCACCTCCTCTTCAAGCTCACACAAAGCAAATGAATGCCGTATTCACCGGGAGTGGAAAGTCCAATGATTCTCCAAAAATTCAAAAAGATCCAGCACATCCTATCATCGTTAACAATAAACCAAAAAAGATAAACCTATTTAGACATCAAAAAAGGTCTATCATGTGGTAAAAACAAATGAATATACATTCCGTGAGTACATACCTAAAATACCATACCCTTAAGCTTTTAAAGTGGATCATTCCCACTTGAACCGTATCATAAAGGAATCTTAAATCAAGTAACGAATAACAATAATAATATAGTAGTAATAGTTAATAATAATAATAATAAACCTATAAAAAAACTAAAATATATCAAACGAAAATTTTGCAGTTTTTAAGTGTGTCTCGTACAAGGCCCGTGCGTTTCGTATATGACAACTGTATCCAAAATGAAATTTAATGAACTTTGTGGGTGTGTTCGCTGGAAACCCTCACGAGACTATAACTTGTCCACTCGGGACACCGAGGGGTTTAATATGCAATCGTGTTGCCTACGAAAGTGCGCTTTTGTATTTTACGCTTTTCGTCGTTTTGTTTATTTTGCAAAATAATAAAACAGGTGGAGCTTGGATTGGTGGTAGTCTTACACGTGAGGATTGGTATACTATATGTGGTTGAATTCACATGCTTGGCGTTCTGTTTTACGTCGTATCTTTCAGAATTCATCTGAACACTTATGAGCCTCGGGAAGTCTCGTTTCTCTTATATTTATTTTTCCCGTTGGTCCTACTCTTTTAAGTTATTTTCTAATTATGCATATGGCTTAACTTAAGTGTGAAGGGAAAATAAATTTGAAAAATTAGATTCGTTATTAAAAGTATAAACTTTTGTTCACCCTCGGTAATCTAAAAATTTATTTATAAAATCCTTTGCCACTTAGGTTGATATATTAGAATAAAACGTAGTAAAAAAATAATAAAAAATAAATAAAGTTTTTGAATTCAGAGATGTGTCCCGATTGATAGAGCAGATCCAACTCGGATCAATGACATTACTTGCATATTTATACCAATCACCCAAAAAATGTAAGGTTTAGATCTTAAGGAATTCAAGTATCCATCTTTGATACCTTAGATACTTTTTGCCTTTAGTTTTCTCGAGTTAAGGTTTGAATGCAATTGCAAGTGTCTCATTCGTCATTATGGCGGTGTATTTGTAGTTTGTCGCCTTTTCTGGAGCATTGGTATCAGATTAAAAATTGTATGAGTGTGTCGGTGATTTATTGATTCTAAAACTCGTGCTTGAAATCATTACGAGACCGCAGTGAGATCACGTTCGCGTGATAAAGGTATTTTTAAGTGACAAAAGGCAACTTTGTATTTAAACCAAATTAGCCCATTCATTTAACATATTATATATTCTTTTAGCTAATTACACTGATTAACTAACCACCCATATATAAAACCCTTTTGTAGCACTCATTTTTAGTGCTAGATACCCCAAGTTCAACCCGCTGAGCTATTCTATTCATTTTTCTCATCCACAAAATATAAAGAAAAAAAATACAAAAATATATAACCTTTAACCTAGCCTTACTCCTTGTCGAAAGTCTCTATGGTTGGTTGCTAGTTGCTCGGTATGATTGGTTGATTTTTTCTCATAGTTTGCTCGCGCTTTGTTATGAAGGTTGTACCATTCCTACGAAGATGAAGAGTGCACGCTTAGTGTTTCGTATTTTTTAAGGTGTACACTTATATTAAGTGTGGGTGTTCAAATGAGAAGGGTGAATTCACCAAACAAAACAAAAAAAAGAGGAAAAAAGTGATGAATAAGAGTTAGATAGTTACTGGCACTTGGGACGTATTGAAAAAAGTGATGAATAAGAATTGGATAGTTACTGGCACACGGGTTTGTCAATTCTCGTAACTAGCAACATATTTAGTTTTTAACAATAACAAAATATAATTCACTTAACCGAAAAGCCTCGATAACTACAAACACATAAAACAAATCACCGACAACATGCACCTGATATGTAATATATATATATATATATATACTAGTGGTTAAGACCTGCCGATGGACGAGCATGACATGTAATTATTGTTACATTTTTTTGTTTTACTAAATATTGGTTTTTAAAAATTGTATATTATACAAAGATTTTTTTAAGCCTAGTAGCTATGCTTGCCTATTTGTTTGTGTTTATGTAATTACTTAGTATATTTTATAGTTTTTGAAGTAACTGTATAGAATTTATATTACGTTTATCAGAAATAGTAGATGACAAAACATTAAAAGATTCGTTTATAACCAGACTTTTTCCTCACAATGATTATAAATTGAACCCTTAAGTCACATCAAAACCACAAATTCGAATGTATAATTATTTGCCACTATACAATATCATTTTGAGCGTCTCACTATATTTCTAAAATTGGATACCATAATTTTGAAAAGATTTACTTTTCTAAAGTTAGATACCATTTTAAGCGTCTCGCTATATTTCTAAAATTAGATACCATAATTATCAAAAGATTTACTTTTCTTCACTAATTTTGATGAATGATTTAGGCAACCAATGCTTAGCTTTTCTTTCAACCAATGTCTAGTCGCTTTATCTCGCGGTATCATCATCAATACTAACCAATTTACATTAAACATTTTACCTCTACACACACATGTTTAAAGAATACCAAAATAACATGTAATAAAGCTAGTGTAGTGATATGAAACGGGCGAATTCGTTTCTGTGGTAGACCAACACTCTTTGGCGCTCGAATGTCAATCAGGGTGTCACATGATGAGAATTGACGATACATGTAAAATGCCAAAAAATAACCAAAGTTATTTTACACAAAGCAATATGGTTGAGTATCGATCTGATATTTTTATCACAATAATTTGATTAAAAGCCAAGCTTCATGAAAAATACTATAGGGGGGGGAATCGATGTTCTTCTTAATGGTCTTCTTTTTGCTGCATCCTTTTTCAATTTCATATCCCTTCATTGACAATAGCTATTGGAGTACGGTCTGCCCCCGAGTCTCTTTGTCAGCTTTACCACACTTGACATGCCCTTCCTTGCAACTGCCGTATGCTCTGGCCTCTGGCTAAAACACAAACCTATGCAGAGATGTTTTGATGCAATGCCTATATTTAAACTTTATCATGGTTAAGGTCATTTGACTATATTAGATTTGATTATATGTTTATTTCGTATTTGTGATTGCAGCCTTTTAAGTACGTGGCAAGTGCAAACAAGCTTTTTCTAACAAGATTTGCCTGTTATTTCCCAATTTCTTTGATAGTAATCATGTATGGTTTAAGAGCCATGTTGGAGAAAAAGAAAGAGTTTAGTGATATTAATGGACACTTGTTTCAAGTTGTCTTGTTCATCTTTGGATCCGTAGGGACACTTGCAATTTATGCCTTTTATCAAGGTGTTAAATCAAAATTGGCAAAAAAAATTGGAATAATGAAGAAGTTCATGTTATTACTTGGATCAAGGTTTGTCATTTATTTCACTTACCTAACATTTTCTGTATTTTTTTATCTGTCTAGTTAAAAGAATTGTTTTTATCCTTTTTGCAGGGCCTGGAATTGATATATTCATGATCTATATAATAAAACTTTATACTGTATAGTTGACAATATATTGTCACTTGAAAAACATCGCAATACTTGTAGAACATGTGCCAAGAACTGCTTTACCTTTAGTACATAAGGAACAAATCTTTCAAGATCAAGACAACGAAGGAGAAAATGTGCTCCTACTAAACCATTACTGGACGTCCTTCACTGTCTACTCCTCATTGGTACATGAAATATAAGCAAGGGCTAGTATATAGGTGGCAAAAACATTTGGATGTTATATTAGCACGTGCATGATAATAGTGGTTGTTTGCTCCTCCCTGGGTGAGGTTTTGTAAGCCTTGGAAAATAATATTTATAAAAAATCAACATTTAACTAAAACTCGAAAAAGCTACATATAGAATGTTCATTTCAACATTTATCAAAAAGATTAAGATAATTTGCTTGTGCGAGGTATCTATAATGGAGTGAGTATTCTTCAGCCGAAAGAGTCGCACCCCCAAGATCACCAAACCCTAGCAAATTTAGCAAAGTTGAATCCGTTTTGTGTTCGGGCAGTCTTTTCCTATTGTTCTTGGCGTCGCTGATCAGGGCCTTTAATTATGGATGTTAGAAAGTGACTTAAACTTTTGGGTTGGTTTCGTAAATTTGGTTTTTGAGTAGATATTAGTTTTTGATTTGTTTCCTAATTTGTGTTGGTTTAGAATTTGGTAGTTTTTGGGTTATTGGTTGCCTATAAATAGAGGTCAATGTCATTAGTTTTCTTTGTACCTTTTGGAATTAGGGTTTGGTACCTTTGAATTTGTCTTTGTAATTTGGTTTGGTATTTGAATAAAGCTTCCGCTTTGTTTGTTCGCTTTTGATTACCAACAAGTGGTATCAGAGCTAGGTTCGTTTAGTCACGAAGGAGAAAAAGAAAAAGAAAAAGTTTGTCTCATTTTAGATTTGGTTTCGGAGGATCGATCTTTGAATTTGGTTTGAAGATTTGTTCATAGATTCTGTTTTGGGGGTTTGAATTTTTGTCGCTATTCAGTTCTTTGTTTTGTTCCGCCGTTTCTTGGACAAGTTGTTAGTATGAGTTGCACTTTAAGATTTGTTTGATTGTTTTTGGAATAATCGGTTACGGTAGACTCATTAGATGTTTCGGCTCGTTTGTTTGGTATCTGAATTTGGTATTTGAATTTGGACCCTAATTCTTATTATATAAGTGGGTCATTAGTATTATAATCTGTATCATATTAAGGCGTTTGAATCATTAGAGCCCGTTTGTCAAGTTTATTTATTAGCTTGAGTTTATTTGATACGGATAATAAGTTTGAAGTTGGACCGTAATACTTATTAAATAAGTGGGTCATTGGAATTTGAATTTGGTAATTGGAATTTGAAGATCGATTTTAGTGTTTGAAGACTTGGTAATAATTGGGTCATTTGGAATTTGTCTGATCGTTCGAAATTTGTTAGTTTGGAAAAATTTGGATCTTCGTTTGTCGGGCTTTTGAAGTTGGTTGCTCGAATTTGTTTTTCTTTGATGAAGATCGTTTGAGCTGATTTGTTCATTTGGTTGACCATGTTCGAATTTGTCGAGAAACGTGTGATTATTCATTTTGAAGTCATCGGCATTTGCTTTGGTTTTTGGATAGATATTAGTTTTTGATTTGTTTCCTAATTTGTGTTGGTTTAAAATTTGGTAGTTTTTAGGTCATTAGTTGCCTATAAATAGAGGTCAATGTCATTAGTTTTCTTTATACGTTATGGAATTAGGGTTTGGTACCTTTGAATTTATCTTTGTATTTTGGTTTGGTATTTGAATAAAGCTTCCGCTTTGTTTGTTCACTTTTGATTACCAACAATGGACATGAAAGCAGGATCCAAATATGTCTCCAAATATGAAGAGTTCCTATCATCAGAATAACTATAGATATTGTTGGTATTCGGGTCTTGATAATCAATGATTGCTTGGATAATTCTTGAATTGTGTATAATTCATTTTCCTAATAAAATATTTTGACCTTATTCGATGCCGTTGGTTATACAAAATTTGTATTGGAAACACACTTTAATTCTAGGCATAAGAAAGAAGGCAAAGATTGAATAATTTGTTGTGTTTGTTATTGATATGAATGTGTTCATATGAAAGACCAAATTGTGTTTATACATATATAAACTTAACGGGGTTGTAGGAAAAGTTATGACTCTTAATGAAAAGTCACACCCTTTGGTTAAAGTCACAACACTTATTTTAATTGTGTCCAACAATAGTTTTGTAACAGTTTCTAACCGTCACTACTGTTGTAATCAAAGACATATGCATGCCTATTAGCGATAGTTTAGTGACCACGATTCTGTCACTATTACGTCCTTGACTGTATATTCACAACCTTTTCCATTATCATATCTGAAATCAAATTAATTAGTTTATACAAGTGTGCACTCCGCACCTTCGAACTCGTATTATAACTTAACTTGAAATCCATTTGGCCTCGATTAAATCACTATTACAGGTTACTCACCGTCTAGGAAATCCTAGAATCACCGACGAGAACATCTAATAATGCGCGAGGTGGTTTAGGAATAGTCTTCTTGACATTGGGTAAGGGTTTTATTCTGATTTTCTGTTCATCTATAACTGTTTCACCATTTTCATCTCCAACATCAGCAGGAAGCTTAGAAACAGAAATATTTTATAACGGGGAAAGTAGAGAGGAAGCAGTATGCATTTGTAAAGCAAATAGAGGTACACGCGTTTACATCAATGTAATACTAGCCTATAAACCCGTGATAAATCATGGGTGGCTTATAAATAGTTCAAAAAAACAAAGTTCAAATATTTAATTCTTAAACGTTTAGCAAAGAATTTCGAAAGACCAAGTAATAGTTTATTTAACAGATATAGTTTTAAGATTCATGCTTGCAATTGGAGATTGAAAGACCAAGTAATAGTTTATTTAAGAATAGTTTTAATAGATTAACACAAGTATTTATAAACTTCAAACAAAACTGGACTAAAAAGAGAATAGATCGACCCACCCGTTCTAACAATGATAAATAAATATAAATCAAAATCAAGTCACAATGGGCAATTTTAGAATAAAGCACAGTAATAAAATTTATAAATTAGAGCATAGCATCTTACTTTTATTATCACTGAGCATGAAAATCACAAAGCATAGATTACCTTTCGGTTCTAGTTTCTTGGTGACCTTGAAACAATTGATTCTTCTGGAAAGATCTTGCCTGAAGCGACAATTACATAATTACTTCTTGTATAATTTTTCAATGTTGTACATTCATTATAATGAATGTGTGATACCTCATATGTATCATATGTATGAATTTACAATGGTAACCTTGCATAATTTTCGATTCATATTAATTGTGGGTCAAAAGTCATTGTAACTACATAATTACATAACGACCTCATATTAGGAAACAATCAATCATAAAATTAAAATGATTTAATGTTAATTGAACTTTATTTTTTTGAATTTTAATATTAATTAATTTCATAATGGTAACCTTGCATAATTTTTAATTCATATTAATTGTGGGTCAAAAGTCAAACAATCTTAATTAAATGGCAGAGAGAAATATAAGTTGTTAGATATTATAGATCTTTATAATGAATGTACAACATTGAAAAATTATAAATCAACATTGTGTAAGACTAAATGTTAACTCATTTGCATGACAACCATCTATGTTAAGCATTATATCAAACACTTGTTAGGCAGCTTTAAGATGACATATCCTGTAATAAGCCAACCCGTAGAAAACCTGAATATGAGAATTAAAACCCCCTACTATAGGGTTTTGTTTAGGTTATGTAATTAGAAGAGTAATTTAAGCAGACATATACTTATTATTATTGTTTTGGATTATATAACACAAATGGAAGCTTGGCTAAGTTAGTTACGGTCGTTGTATATTAACCATAGGTCACAACTTCAAACCTTCCCATGCTCAATATTTTTAAAAAAAATTGAAATTTCATGTCATGTGTGTGCCATGTCATTGTTGAGGTGGCATACAGTCATTAAATTATATTTATACACTCATAATTAGCCTGTATGTACGTATGTATGTTCTCATATCGATTCAAAAAGCAAGCAAGTAAAATGAATAAGAAGTAGAAATTTAGAAGTAAATGAATAAATAATAAACCATGAACAGATTATATCTCGACAATTTACCCGGTAAACCCCAAGTTATCTATATTAAGTTTCAAAGCATGAGTATTAACACGTTTTAAATACACAAGATGAATGGTAAGTGTTTTATATTTTATAAAGTTATAAAATATATTTTTCATCTTTTAAATTGATTTATTAAAATAATAATATTTTATTATTTCGTCTTCTTGTCGGATCTTGAGAAAGTAAGTTTTAGTGAAATATTTCTAATTAAGTATAGTAGTTTTATAAAAATTCAGCTGACCCGTTTGTTTATAAAAGCTTTCCAAGGTTTTTAAACTTTATTTTCAAACACTCTCCTCAAATCGAAAAATTACTGCTTGAAAATTATGAAAACTTAAACTTGTCATTAGAACTTGACTATTCATGACTCAAAACTTTTCATTGCAGCCCCCACCCCCACTGCTAAGAATGTTATGCAGCTCTCCACACCAAACTCTCCAAGAGTAAAAAAACTATAGTAATGTACGAATTCCCTGTCATAGTCTCACTTGGATCAACTCTATAACTTCACTCCCAAAAGCATCTCCTACTTATCTTTCTTTTATGATATTTTTTTGGGATAGAATGACCAATAATGACGCATGTGGAAAGTAAACACTCAAAAGATCCATTATGGCAGTAAATTTATCTTTAAATCTTAACTATTAGGTTGTATAAGGAATCCAAATTCATCTAACATGTCAGCGCCACAAATGAGCTTTCTCTCTCTAATTTTAAAACTCACTACAACTCACCTTTCAAGTAATAGCAACTCACATTTCAACTAAAACTCACCTTTTATTAAAATAATTACTTTATATAATATATATCTCACTAAATATCACACTCACAACCATATAAAAGGGCTCACTTTATATAAAACTCACCTATGTGAGTTACTCACCGCAAATGCATGAAAATCAAGGTGAGTTTTGGGGGGTGGGACAGAAGTCACGCGCGACTTGGAAACTCACCTAGGTGAGTTTGTTCATTTACCTTCCAACCTTAGAGTGATAGGTATGGTGAAGAGCTCAACCTTCTTATTTAGGTCCCACCGAATGTCAACTCATCTTAACACTCACACTTCAAAATACACATTCACTCATAATATACAATTAACCTCCTCATTTGGGCTTCACCCACACCCCCATTTAATTATAATATACATTTTTGTGTTTTGTCTTTTTTTTTCTTATCTTTCTTTTATGATTTTTTTTTGGATTAGGAAATGACCCAATAAATGACGCATGTCGAAAGTAAACATCAAAAGAATCCATTTTGCAGTTAAATTTATATTTAAAATTTAAACTATTAGGCTGTATAAGGCATCCAAACTCATCTAACATGTCAGCGCCACAAATGAGCTTTCTCTCTCCAACTTTAAAACTCACTACAACTTACCTTTCAAGTAATAGCAACTCACATTTCAACTAAAACTCACATTTTATTAAAATACTCACTTTATATAATATATATATATATTTATATATTATATATAGTATATATATATTATATTCTTTATATATATATATATCACTAAATTTCACACACTCACAACCATATAAAATATATTGAATAAAAAAGAGAGGGGCTCACTTTATATAAAACTCACCTATGTGAGTTACTCACCGCAAATGCATGAAAATCAAGGTGAGTTTTGGGGACTTGGAAACTCACCTAGGTGAGTTTGTTCATTTACCTTCCAACCTTAGAGTGATAGGTATGGTGAAAAGCGCAACCTTCTTATTTAGGTTCCACTGAATGTCAACTCATCTTAACACTCACACTTTAAAATACACATTCACTCATAATATACATTTAACCTCCTCATTTGGGCTTCACCCACACTCCCATTTAATTATAATATACATTTGTGTGTTTTGTCTTTTTTTTCCTTACTTCCCCGACGAGAGCATGAATAAGAAGCAATGAGGAGCTAGCCACATAGGAAGTATTTGTCCAATTTATCCCTCTTACTACGTATTTGTCCAATTTGAACTTTATAGAATGTAAAAGGTTTATTTAATTTTAATTAAATTATATGTTAGTTCCTCATGGCAGTCTTCTATAAATTCAATTGTATATATATGATATATATAATCTTGTATGTAAGTCTACTACATTTGCACAATATTCAGTTAGCTTTGCACGTTTATTTCAACACAAAATCAAAACTTTTTCTCATTTTGATTTTAATTGCATTCATTTGTTACCTTTGGGGGAACAGTCGATTACTTGTTTATTTCTATACATAATAAAACTCAAAATAAATACAGATAGCAACATATTTTAAACCATAATATTTCACCTATTTGAAGTTCATAATAAAAGGTTTTATTATTTAATCACTTAACTCATAATGAACCAGTACTTCGAACAAGAAAGAAAAATCGATGCTTTGAAAGTAATTAAAATTAATAATTGCTAACCAAAAGAAATAAGAACACAACAGGCCTAACTTCCTAAAGTACACACATATGGCGTTTAAGGGTACAATATCATAGTGACTTGGATATATATAAAACACAATAATACTCATAGTTTGACACAACCTCATGATACCCAGATAACCATATGTTAAGCCTTCTGGCCGGTAGGAGTAAACCAGATGACTATATATATATATATATATATATATATATATATATATATATATATATCTTTACTGTTTTATAAGTTATATAAAAGTTTAATGGGTTATTTGTTTTTTTAAGTTATAATAAAATTTGTAAATTTGTAAATTTATAAATTTATACTTAATTCTATATAATTTATTTAAAATTAAACCACTAAAGTTTTATTAATTACCTCTTCTTTTTAGTTTTTTTTCTCCATCAGATTTTTCCATCAAAATAATGCCAATTTTGGAAGTATTTAAACTTTTTAATTAAACATATATTCAAAAACTTTTTTTTTCCACTTTTCGTTTTCCTTTACTAGGTAAAAGATATGAAGAATGTACTAAACAGGTTTTCCAAGTTCTTAACTTTTTTCTAGAGAAGTAAAACCCAAACCCGTTTAGTTACAAATATTTGAGAAAATTTTCTAAATTAATGAGATTCTCATTTTCAAATTTTAACTAATAATATGAAACGTCCAATTTAGAATTCTCTAATTTTCTCTTCACTAGAATATGAAGAATGTACAAAACTGGTTTTCCAAGTTCTTAACTTTTTTCTATAGAAGAAAAACCCTTCCATTTTCGGGAAAAGCGAAAATGAAAAACTGAGAATATTTCTCTACAACTAAACGCAGCCTAAGTATTTCCCATCTGATGATTCACAGAATTATGTTCGCTCTAATTATACACTAGATCAAAAGGAAAAATATATAAATGACATTATTGCCTCTAAACTGTAGTTTTTGAATCATTGTAACTAGGATTTTTGTTGCAAGTGAACCATATTTCTAGTGAAAATATATACAAAAGAATACTCTAGTTTGCAATAGCAAGTAACTTGCAGAAATGTAAATGCAAAAAGTCCAAATTACCTGGCACTTCTATAACATGTTATGTTTCTTCAAAAGAAATGATTTTGTTGGCAACTAAGACCATGTTTCCGTATATGATATTTTGAAAGTCATTGACTCATTAGGATCAATAACGTCCTATATATTAGTATTGTTCCATTGTTCCTTGTTATATAAGCTATTGTACACTTGTAACGCACTCTAAACCATATCTCTTAGGTTCACTGGTTATCTGATTATAACCTACAGAAGAATGTTAGATCAAATTATCTAACCTTTCTAATCAAAATATACCAAAGTAATAGTTTTTCTATTAAACAAATTTCTGTCATCATCTTTTACAAG
>BQNB010086818.1:0-28085 GCA_026074375.1 Tanacetum coccineum
ATATTGCATATTGAGATATTGGCAAAGTAATGTAATGTAATAAAGCGAAAAATTTCCCTGAAAAAAGTAAGTTCATATATAACTGATAGATTGTACATCATCTATCTTAATAGATGGATATTTACATTTATGAAAATTGCGGGTTGTTATATGCAATTAAATAATTCACATAAAAAATTCTCATGCATATAAATATTTAAACTTACTAAACCATGGGTTACATGCACGTAATCCATGGTTGACAATTTATTAACCAAGATAAATAAGCAACAAATATTTATAGCAGATCTAAAACGTAAATAAAACAATTTTTAAACATTTTAGAAGATCATGTAAAATATATCCTATATATTATTACTATAATTATGTGACTAATTTTAAGTAAGATTATTTCTATAAATAATTCCCTAATATAAATTTTCACATAAACAGTAATAACTACACATATATAGGCGCAAGATTTTACATAATATTTTAGAAGATTCATGTAAAATATATCCTATATATTATTACCATAATTATGTGACTAATTTTAAGCAAGATTATTTTTATAAATAATTTCCTAAAATAAATTTTCACATAAAAGGTAACAATTACACATATATAGGCAGCTGATTTTAAATAATCTTTAGAGAACATGTAAAATATATCCATATATATTATTTCCTTACTTATGTGACCAATTAAAGCAAGATTATTTCACTAAATAATTTTCTAAAATAACTATCACATAAAAAGGCAACAAATAACACATATGGAGCGCATATTTTACATATATTTATGTTTTTTTAATGTAATTAATATACTATATGATTTGGCTCGTGATGCCACTGTTGTAAATTGTTATCTAATAACAAATAATATTACAATTAATATTCTACGAGTTACGCAGCGAATCTATTCATATAGCATATATAATTAACACATAAAACATAAATAAGGAAAGATACCGTTAGCAATCAAGCTAGTGAAGAACGAGGATCTTGAAGTACACCCACGTGTGTAATAAACGTGCTTTACCAAAAAACTACTTCTAGTTACTAAAGTAAGTAACCTCTACGAAGTTCATACACTACACGTCAAGCAGTATCACCCGAATGCTAGTTCTTGACCAACGAATATGACAACACAAAAACCAAAACCAGAAAACCCTTTGGTTTTCTTTCCTGAGATCGAACAAGAGAAAGAGGAGAGCAAGGGGTGAGAATAATGAGTTTTAGGGTCCTCCTTATATAGGGATGTATTTAGGGTTTAACCTAAAATAGATACCTTGTAGGAAAAGCTAGCCCAAAAGCCCAAACACCCCTTCCTTTGGGTTTGGCCAGTCGAACACAAAGAAACACCCCCTTGGGGTTGACTTTTTGACTTTTCTAATTATTTATGGTTAATTACATTTAATTACCCATTAATTAAAAAGCCTTATTAGTTAGTTACAATTAATTAACTAATTAACGACCGTTAGTGTTTATTCGTCAAATTATATATTAATATAAATAATAAATATAGATTTATATTATTATTCACATTAATAGAATGATACTTAAATGTATAATGTGTGTGACCCAGTAGGCTTACGTATTTCTAGCTGCATAAATATTTGTATGACATGAGCACAAACCCAATAGTAAACTCCTCTCCTTCTGGGCTCGTGAGGATGAATCCGACCCCTGATCCTTCCAAGCATGATGACCCATCTGTGAATAGGATCCATGGTTTCGGGGTTACTTGTTTGGCTTGTGCCTCCGTTGATGGACCTTCCTCGTATGGCCTTTCGGCTATAAAATCAGCTAAGACTTGGCCGCGGATCGACGTCCTTGGCCAGTAAGTTATGTCAAATGCTTCTAGTTCGAACTTTCATTTCAACATTCTACCAGTGTTTTCAGATCACGATAGGATCTGTTTGATGGGTTGGTCCGTAACCACTACTACTGGATGTGCTTAGAAGTACCACCTCAACCTTCTTGTGGCATGCACTAGTGCCAAGACCAGCTTTTCCATTGAATTGTAATTTATTTCTGGGGGCTGTAAGGCGCGGCTGACGAAGTAAACCGGCATTTTCTATGAGTCTCTTTCCGCTAGTAGGACTGCACTAACTGCTTCCCTGGTTGCACAGAGGTACATTATTAGCTCTTCCTTGGGTCTTGGCGCGGTTACCATTGGCAGTTCCGCTATACATTGCTTCATGCTTTAGAATGCCTTCTCCGCTTCTGGTGTCCATTGAAAGTCACTCTTTTACATACATCTTTTTAGGGTTTTGAAGAAGGGGAGTGATCTTTCCGCGGACTTGGATAAGAATCTGTTTAAACTTGCCAATTTTCCGTTAAGGCTTTGCGCCTCTTTTAGCGTTCGGGGAGATTGTAGTTTCATCACCGCTTCTGCTTTCTCTAGGCACGCCTTAATTCCTTTTATGCTAACCGCATGTCCCAGGAACACTCCTTCTTCCGCACCAAACGTGCACTTTTTGGGATTGAGTTTCATGTTTATTCTTCTCAGGTTGTGGAAGGTTTCTTCAATGTCCCTGAGTATTTCTTGTTTCGTGTGGCTTTTTATTACCAGGTCATCTACATATACCTCGAGGTTGCGACCGATCTGCTTTTTGAATGCTTTATCCACAAGACGTTGGTATGTTGCACCAGCGTTCTTGAGACCGAACGACATCTTCGTATAGCAGAAGACCCATTGGTTAGTATGGAAAGTTGTCTTTTCCTCATCCTTGTTTGCCATCTGTATTTGGTGGTATCCCTTGTAGGCATTCAGGAAAAATTTGAAAGGGTATTTGATAACGCTCCAAATATACATAAATTATCCCTTTAAAATGCGAAATATACATGTATTAACGCAATAAATATTGCAAGAATGGTCGTTTGTTGTATAAATATTGTTTCAGGATCAAAAATGGAAAGGACTAAACGTGCAAAGAATTTGGTTAATAATGACTAACGTTCATCAAGAGAAGGATCTAGAACAAGGACCATGGAAGACAGAAGCAAAAGTGCGCCGCACTTTGTTATAAAACCGGCGCACTTTCCAGCGAAATTAATACACTTCATTAATTGATGAAGTGCGGCGCACTTTTATACAAGTGCGGCGCACTTTCTGTGTCAGTTACGAAAAAATCATTAAGAAGGCAACTCTTGGCTTGCCCAATCATTGCTATCAAAGGGGTACGAAATAGGAGGCAAAATCATCATTCACAACAACAAAATCTCCTGCCCTAACCCTCCTTAATCACTCTCAAAGAGCTGTTCTAAGTTTTTAAGAAGAATTTCGATGGTTTAGCCTTCTCTTCATCATTTTTCTGGGAAAGAAGCAAGTAAGTCTTAAATTCCCAGAAGTTAGGAAGTGTTGCAACCAAGCCAAAAATATCTGTTCTAGAAGGGAATTTTTAGTTTGGATTATTTACTATTGAATTGTGGTACAAGAAACACTGATTTCATCCTTTTTATTAAATGAAATTTGAATCTTATGATGATTGTTTCTAAATGTGTTGCTATTATGGAATGTTGAGTAGATAAACATGTTTGGTTAGGATTTATGTGGATATAATGGATCTAACTTGATTTCCTAAATGAATTCTTGATATGAATAATATGAGTTTGATGTTTTTGTACTTGGATCCTTTAATCTTCGTTTAATCTCTATCTATTTCGGATATAGGTCGAAAGACTCCGGAATAAATGGTTGATTTCTGAGTTGTTTGTCTATGACAACTAGACTCTAGCCTTGTGAGGATTGGCTAAGGAAACGAACATTAAACCAAGTACAAGAAGGTTTAACGCTAAACCATATGTCTAACGAACTTGGTTTAGAAAGCTCATATTACTTATTATCAAACACAGATCAAACTTAAAGCATTTTCATAATTAAAAGATAAAGGCCAAAAGGGTTTTTCATTATGAACAATAGACAATCTTTTTAAGCAACTAAACATTCTTAAATCGATTATACCTTCATCCGTGATTCATTCATCAACTTAAGTTTATCTATTCTATCCATTAATCCATTAACCAAACATCCCTTTTAATTGAATTAGCTATTATCTTTAGACCCGTGACAATCTATAAGATAATCCTATTTCGTAATATTATCGACTTTATCTTAGAATTGCCAATCTCCTGTGGAACGACCTGACTTACCTACAATACTATATTACAAACGAGGGTTATACTTTACCCGTGTGTTTCCGTATAATTGTTTGGTATTTTCAGTGATATAAATTTAAAGCTTTTGAAACACATCAAAGTTTTTGGCGCCGCTGCCGGGGATTGAAAACATTTTTCGATAAAGTCATTTTTAATATTACAACCTTAAATTTTAAAAATCGCCGTACCGTTTTCTGGCAAACGGAAACCAGCAAATTGATTTTCTCAGGAAGTGCGCCGCACAACACCCAAGTGCGCCGGTTTCCTGAAATAATAGAAAGTTCGCCGCACTTTTAACAAAGTGCGCCGCACTTTTTGTAGTTTTTCACAAACAAAACTTTAAACTAAATAATAATAAAAAAACCACTTATCTGTAACTTATCTTTTTAAATGGAGAATATGTTTCAAATATTTGTAATAATTCAATTACTATATAACTTATATTTAAAAATAGAAAAAGAAAAAAATAATCCCTTATTTGATTGTTAATCTGATTAATTGCTTATGCCTCTATTAGTTGAAATGCCTATTTAAGAATATCATAACAAATAGATTAAGCATGTTAGAATAAAATTGAGAAATTAAGAATTCAGATAAAAATCAAGAAATATCCAGAAGTGCGCCGCACTTTCACCTAAGTGCGCCGATTTTTCTAGAAAAAGATAACTTATTAATTTCTCAGGAAGTGCGCCGCACTTTGCCAATAGTTCGCCGCACTTTACCATCTGAATCCAAACAGTATGCTAAAAAATCATATTTCACTAATAAACTTTTTGAAATAAAAACTGCTATGTGCTTATTAATACTATGCAAATGTAGGAAGCTGCTTAAATATATTTTGACTAACCTACTAATGTTTACTTTGATATTATGTTGTCTTAAAAGTAATATCCTTCTTCTGTTTCCCCAATACACATGGCTCACAGAAGCCTACAACAGCCTTCTGTAAATCTAGAATCCTACCCTTCGAAGCTAGAATCTTCATACCCTTCTCACTCATGTGTCCAAGCCTCTGGTGCCAACAAGTAGCTTGCCCCCTACCATCAATAGCTAACGTTAATCTCATCACAGGGTACCTCAACCATATACAAAGGCTTCTAACATTGTTCCCCTGAGTTACCACCAAACTAACCTTTAGTAACCTTCATTGTTGGTGTCCTCTGAAAGCCTACGTGGTAACCTCTCATCAAACTGCCCAATAAGATTAACCTCCTCTTTAGGCCTGGAATGTACCTAACATCCTTCAGAGTCTAACTTGTACCAAAAGAAGTTTTGAGGACAACATCCCCAACTCCTGCAATATCTAGAGTCTTGTCATCTGCCTAAACAAACCCTTACCTAAAGTGTAGCTTGAACTTTCTAACTCTTTACCTTGCAATAGTAGCACGGAACTAAGCACAAGAATCCATAATATGATCATCAATCGTAATCCTCAACACAACATACAATGCGTCTTATAGTCTCTAACTCATGTGAAACTCCTTTATCCCTTCAGGCTACAGGCTTCGGACATTGATTTTAAAAGTGCCCTTCTGGTTGTAATTCCAACACGTGATATCTTGCATGTTCTTGGAATGACCTCTCTTTTTTGATTTTGATCTAACTCTGTTCTACTTCAGCCCTTTGTATTGCTTTCTGCCAATGCCCCTTCTTCAGCACTTAACAAAGAGTTTGATGCACCGCAGATGACCCACATTACGGAGTTTCTTTGCCAAGAATTAAATCAGAATGTTATTGAACTTAAGCTTAGTAGTTCTGGTTGAACCACTAACTGTTGTAACAGTGCCTGACCAGCTCTCGGGCAACAAAGAGAGTAACAATAGAGCTTGTACTTCATCATCGAATTTAATATCAACTGACATCAACCTTGATATGATTGAATTAAACTCGTTTACATGATCTGCAACAGAGGCTCCTTCCTTCATCTTTGTATTAACAAACTGTCGAATAAGAAACACTTAAAGCTTATATTGACCACTAGGGTTTCTCAATAACATAATTAGACAGAGCCTTAATCAAGTCGTATATAGTCTTTTCATTGACAACGTTGTAGGCTACGTTCTTCGCCAATGATAGCCTGACCACACCCAAAGCTTGCCTATCTAGCAGGGTTTAGTCTTCAACCTTTATGCCTGTAGGTTTGGCTTCTGCCAAAGGATCGTGAAGCTTCTTCTAATACAGATAGTCTTCAATCTGCATCTTCCAGAACCTAAAATCATGACCATCAAACTTGTCGATCTTTGTCTTCCCTTCTTCTTCTATTGTTTATCGTAACCTGACTCTGATACCACTTTGTTAGGGTATATCGAACCTGCACACACCACTCGAACAAACAAAGAATACAAACAAGGCTTACGGAAAGGAATTTTAAAATCTAATCGATACAAGATATAACGTGGTATCTATGACTAGGGAAGTCGTAGAAGTCCACAGGGTCAAACTAGAGAAATTTTATTAGTGTGGTACGCATACACACAAGAGATACAGTTTACAATTACAATGAGAGGTATTTATAAGTGAGAAACCCTAATCCTAACAGTGCTTGCTAAGATTGCATCTTAAAGCCTAGTCAAACTACATAGGGTCCGTGCCATCTCCCAAATTTCTGCCCAACATGGGGAGCCTTTGACCGCCTATAGGAGCCTCCACTCGAAGCCTAGCTTTCGGAGCCTATTCTCGGAGCCTTTGTCAATCTTCTTCTACTCTACTTAAGAGTAGGATCTCGAGGAGATTCTGTGTAAGTAGAGTCCTAACCTTCGTTACGCTTCGTCAGATCAAACATCGTTTTCTTTTGCTCAACAAGCCTAGAGCTTTCTGCTTGGTGCCTAATTAACATCACACTCATCACGAGAAATGTATAATAAATTATAATGGTGTTTAGTTTTATAATGTAGATTAGTGGCCGATGTTATTATGGAGCCCTAATAATTGATAGATTGACGTAGCCCATTAGTTGGTTGGCCATGAACAATTAATGCATCATTAAACCCAAACAAAAAATAAACAGTGGAGTGAAATTCACCATAAAAATATAAATCTATATATCACTCCGAAATGATTTTTAATTATATTCTTAAAGAACACAATTTTTTTTTTTAACAAAAGAGAAATACACATATAATATAAGTTCTTAGATGTTAAAAGGTTTAGTATGTTACAATCTTTTGCTAAAGAGAGCGTCAGACAATAAACCTTGTACGTATTAGCCTAAAAATATAACGGTAAGTGGACCACACAGATTAGCTAGAGAGGCGTCGATGAGGAGTTTGTTCCATTGGTTTTGGAAATATACCGAATTGAAACAATTGCTTGACATTGTATCATGTCATATCCTTCGCAAGTAAGCAAGTTCTAAGATCATACAGGGGTAAATGATTGGAAAATGAAAGCCATCTCATGTCCATATCTCACACTATCACCTCCTAATATTTGAGTCATCCATCCCGTCAATCGACATCCTCCCAAACTAACAACTTCACTCACAATCCAAAGGCCGGTAAACCACCAATAACAACATTCCATAATCGCACCAACCATTGTCCAACGTTCATTTTTTATGGTCAATGGTCACCAACAATTGTGAACAATCATGAACACTTTTCTCCTTAATATAAATGAAACCACCAATATTCTTCTTATCCACACGTCATTCTCATACCAATTCTTGTTCAATCGTTGTAAGATTCCAGGATAGATGCAAAGACAATAGTCAAAAGTCTTGTAATCATAAAAGCAAACAACACTAATGAACATTGGTGCAATTAATTCAAGACATTCAAGGAAACCGATATAAATAACACAACGTTAAATATTTACGCATCATCGTGGACATCCTAAATCTAAACAAATTTCCTTTCCGTCAATAACTGAACCCTTAATTTTTTTGGAATATTAGTTTAAAAATTCAACTCCAGATTTAAATTAACATCACTTTTGTTAATCAGAACACACATCATTGGATACAATAAATAAAGCCAGAGAGGAGAATTTACCTGAGCCAAGGCACCTAGAACTTATTGGAGACAAACTTCAACTATAACCTAACAGAAAAGCGTCTACTCAGGCACCAAAACCGTAACAAAATTCAAATCCAACTATAAGGCAAGACCTTTATCTAGATTATTTTCACGCTTCTCAATCCATTATTATCATTTCCAGCCGACATATGTTGTATATCACAAATAAAAACCAGAATAATCCGTTAATAATCGCGACACCTTTTTCATACATGCAACACTGCATAGTTGCATAAGCAACCAAGAACATGCAAAATATCAAAATATGATGGACCATAAAACATAGAAGCAAGCCAAAATATCACAGCCAATCCCCTCTATCCCAAATGATGCTAATTCAGTCTAAATCATGCATACCTAAAACATAAACATGTCATTAATAAAGTCTGAAAGCAGTTCCAAAATGCACCATACAGCTAAATAACAATTAGAGTACAATTTTTCTCTTCAAAGTCTAACATATACTGACCTTATATAAAAAATCGCAAAATCAGTTACGTAGTTTCATCAACGGCACTTATAAACTTAGCAACTATAAACATATCTTATACGCAGCCTATATATAAATCATGCGATAGTTAAAAAATTCCAAATATAACGACAAACATGAACACCCCCTACAAATCGCAAACACGATTATGCCTAACTGTCAAACTTGTAGCAGCTATAAAACCGCAAAAGGTGCAACCGGATGACAAGTAATTAAATCCAACAGTTATCATGAAATACCAGAACATAGCAAAACAGAAATGAAATTAATTTTTAAACTATATATTGGTAAACTGACGCTCAGAGAATCCAAAAGTGCTACAATTAACTTCAAGGTAAAACCATGACCAAATCAAACTTAAATATTATGAATAATAATTGCGACATAATTGCATACGACATCTAAAAAATTTAAAAATATACACACGTATCAAGCTATCAACTTCAAAATATGAAACACCAAAACATGTAGCAACATAAAACAAACCATACAACAAACAAAACAATCAAACGATATCTAACCCCGGCCCCCCCCCTTTTTGAAAGCCAAAAAAGGTATGGGGAGGTGAGATGTAAACTATTCATACCCTTACCGTTGGGAAAAACCCACGACTAAGGAGTCTGCTTCCAAGTAGACCTCCGACTTTATTAATTTATTATTATTATTATTATTATCATCATCATCACTTTATTAGAAATTCATAGGGTTTAAAAAAATTAGAGGGAAGCCGAGATACTATCTGGCCCTCACTATTAATTATTTTTATTTATTTATTATTTTTATTATTATTACTATTATTATTTACCTGAAAGCAAGGTAAAGCAAGGGAACAATTCAGAAAAAAAAGGAGCAAGATACATAAGGAAAAAATGAGCAAAGATAGGCAAAGCAAAAAAAGCAGAGAGCGAAAAGCACAAAATGAAATAAACATGCATATGACAACGGCAGCCTAGGAAGCAAAAAAGCAGAGAGCGAAAAGCACCAAATGAACTAAACAATATAAGATCAACGGAACCTAAGGAAGCAAATACTAGCAAGAAAACGAGTCCACAAAACAAGAAGGCATACAAAAGCAAAGGAGAAAATAGAGCCACAAAGCAGAGCCATAAACACCAAACAGGGCAAGGAAGCTAAGAAAGACCTACGGGAGCTACCAAGATCTAGAAAGCCTAAACAAAAACCCTCCTAAAAAACACAAAAACAAATTAAAGCGTAAGAAACAAAATGGCCATACAGGAAAAAAAAACGCAGTGACCTACATAAAGCAAGCATGGGAGACGAAAAAAAGCAAAAAACCATCCAAATAGGAAACATAACAATAAACAGGGCAGGGAAACAAAGGGGCAAAAAGGCAAACAACGCTAAGCAACAAAGGGACCAACCACGCATAGGGAAGAGGAATAGAGGGCTTAGGGACGCACGTACTAAAAAGCACACAAAAACAACCACAACAAGCATATACGAAAAGGTATGTAAGAGAAAGGACAAAAAAAGGAGCAAACAAGCATAAGCCTAAGCACTAAAAACAAGATATCAAAAGACCAACATGAGCACCTAAGAACGAGAAATCAAAAAGAAAGGCACACAACCTAAAACAAATTCTAAAGGCACTCTACCAGAAGCAAAATGGGAGAAACAAAACATCTCTAAGCCTACCATGTACCCACGTATTCTAATTTTAGCCCTCTACTCGTTCCTATCAGAGGTCATGTCCTCAGAAAAAAAAACCTCATTCATGTCATGCTTCACTCTGTCTTTCCATCTAAGTTTTGGTCTACCCCTTCTCCTCAAACCATCGACTACCAAAGCTTCCACTCTCCTAATTGGTGTTGATTGTGGTCTTCTCCTGATATGTCCGAACCACCTCAACCATCCTTCCCTTATCTTGTTGATGATAATCTCGACTTTAAGCTCTGATCTATACACTCTATTAGGAATCATGTCAAGCATCATTCGACCACAAGTGCACCTTAGCATTCTGAATTCCGCTACTTCCACCCTATTAGCTAAGGCTTTCATAATTAGCCAGCACTCTAACCCATATAACATGGTCGGTCTAATTGCGACTCTATAAAATTTTCCCTTTAGCTTGAGAGGTACCATCATGTGGAAAAGAACTCCTATGGAAGCCCTCCACTTCAGCCAGACTTGCTTAATAGTGCAATAAATCTTCGACATCCAATCCAATTTGTGAACCATCGATCCAAGGTTATCGAAAAGACTCCTTTGGTTGTAGGATCCTGTGTCTCCAATAGAATATCCACTACGTTGGTGTAGTGATCTTAAACTCTATCGAAGTCACAACACCCCTTAGATATTTTTGTCTCTCTCCATTTAACAACCTTTAAGCCGTTGTATTCTAAAGGTTCTCTCTAATTCTCAAAGTTCCTTCGTTTAGACCTTTCGCTGATTCCGAAACAAACACAATATCGTCAGTGAAAATTAACCACCATGGGATGTCCTCTTGAATCCCTTTCAATAGCTTATCGAGGATCAAAGCAAAAAGGTATGGGTTGATTTCCGATCCCTGGTGCAAAACCCTCTTCTACAAAGGAAAAAATTTTGTTTTCCGATTGAGTCCGTGACACGGGTCTTATTACGCAACATCAAACATAATCCCTAATAAATACTTAATTATCTCCTGGAGTTCCTCTTTGTTGATTAACGTCTATCCAATCAACTCATGGGAAACGCAATCATACGCCTTTTCTAGAACAAGGAAAGCCATATGTAGGTCTCTTTGTGACTCTATGTACTTCTTCATAAGGCTTCTAATAAGGTGTGTTGCCTCGACTGAAGATCTTCCGGGAATAAAACCAAACTGGTTATCAAACACTGTAGTCTCCCTTCTCAACCTTCTCTCGATCACTCTCTCTCAAAGCTTCATTTTGTGACAAAGAAGCTTGATACCCTTATAGTTGCTGCAAACTTGCGTGTCGTCTTTATTTTTGAAGATGGTATGACTTCACTGAGTCTCTATTCTACGGCATCTTGGCGCTGATGTCACCTTTGTACACAGCTTTATAAAATCAGAAGTATACAACGTAACAAGCTTTAAAATATGAAAAACCCAAAGATGGCACACGCTTAAACCATACAAATAACACATGCAGAAATCACAAATACATGTTCAAATCATTATCAAAAATCTTAAACAAACATAAACACAAATACTCAATCCAATTGAGAAACCAAAAGTTTTACCAAGCTTAAACTAACACAAACACAAATACTTCAGTTTTCTATTCTAATAATGATCAAAAAACATATTTATATAAGTACATGTTTGCGAGTATCATTTTTATTATACATTAATAATGCATGTTTATGTATAATTAATAGATACATTGGCTGTAATGATGTTATAGGTTCCCTTTTTTTGGCTGCGCGAAACGGATTTTTATTTAGGTGTGACATTCATTCGGCTTAGATAGTGCAACTGGTCGAGCCAACCTTTTGTTTTCAGAACATAAAAGCAAACTGAACGGCCATCTTCCTGTTGTGCAAATTCTGGTGCGTCTTTTGATAAACATGTTCTAGAATGTCATGGAGTGTAGTATTCTCTATCTCATGATTAACTACCTAATGCTTTATACATGGATAAGTTGGCTGATAAAAGCATCAAGTCTGAATAGATGTTTGATGACTTTTGCCCTTTGTGCTTTGATAAAATCCATGGTATTTTCTTTTGTATGAAAATACACACTAAATATAAAGTCCTTATTTCTAAAAACTTATAATTTCTCAATGACGTTGAGGGTGGTTGGTATAATGTTAAAGGAGTAGTGTGCGTTTAAATTTTCGTTATTTCAGTGGTCAATACCGAAATTTATAACACCGTATGATTGTTAATGTAGGTTTTTTCAAGTTTTTTTTGTTCGGATACCTATTAGTGGATCTTTAGACATGTGTTTGTGTTTGTTTGATCTTTGTTGTAACTGTCATATGTATGTTTTTTAAAGAATCATATGTATGTTTACTAGCCAATAATTCGTGTTCAATCCTTGAAAAATATATACTTGTGCATTTCAAACATATATATACCTTGCATGACAAATTCAATCTCAAATTAGGAAAAACTGACTTTTGCATTCGGTGCTCCACGGCAACGTGTGGATGTAAATCCTTGTTATAACTACATATGAGAGACACATTGACTTGAATTAGATGCATTCATATTATTTTAGATGCACCTTATTATATTTTCTAGTTAAAAATTACATGGTAACATATATCATAATAGCATTTTCATTAAGTAACGCGAATCCATCTATTTTTCGTCATTTGCAAAATTAAATAATTTTGGTTGCTAGTACTCTACTTTGCATCGTTTTACTTCAATCACTTTTGACAAATCTTCCGATCATCATCACTCCCCCTCCACACACACACACACAATATTAACACACATCAAGGAGCGGGCCTACGAACTATAACTATCTCTCTCTCTCAATCAAAGATCGCATACTCGCTAAAAATATACTAGTATCACATCAGACCATCACATTTTATTCACTCATTCGAAAAAAGCGTAACTCCAAGCGAGCTGCGGTCACACTAGAATTCCACTCCCAAATTATCTATATACTCTTCTAGTATGTTTTGATGAGTCGGGGTGTCATAACTTTAAATATAAGATCTCACACACATCAACTGTAAGAGCCATATCACGAGTGGAGAGAGCATAGAAGGGATATATATATCTAGTAATCACACATTGTAGACATAATAACAAAGTGTGTAACTACATCTGTCAGAAGAAGACACACACACACACACACATGACACACACATATCTCAAGAAGGATTTGACACACATGTTTTCTAGACACACACACACACACGGTTATATATATCAATATTTCGTGATATCATATATATCTCTATATTTTTTTTTGTGTGGTAAGTTTTATTATCTATGTTAGGCGTCGTATTCTAATTACCGTGAAGTTTGGGGTAGGTTGTTGTAATGTGTGTATTGGTTGGATTAGTTGTAATATTATTTATTAGATATTTATTGGATTATTAGTTGTTTTGGTATATTTTAGTTTTAAGGTTTTATTTATATTATTGATGTATTTTAGGTTTTAAGTATTTTGTGTTTTCTATCTACAAAGGACACACACTTTAACTATCACCTAAAAAACATAGCTCCTCCTCTCGTGATGATTGAGAGAGATAAAGAATAAGAAAACAAATTTTCTCTAATTTATTTAATTTTTTTTATTGTTTTTTTAGTTTGTTTATGTTTTTTAGTTATATTTGTTAAAAAACACAGGATAATAAATTGAATTCATCATCCCTCTGTACATATCTATCTCTTCTCTCATCAATTCTAGTAGTTTTAGGTTTTTTATGTATTTTTAGGTAGTATTAGTTTTTAGTTTTTAGTTGAGAAGGAGTGAGAAGAAGAGTAGAGAGAGTAGAGTGAGTGTCATTATATCTAGCAATAGCATTTTTTATGGTTTATGCTTTAAAATTATCTAGATCTTGGAATTTTACTCGTTATCTCATTTCATAAATCATCCTATGTTAAGATTAGAGAGTATATTAGAATTCCTATCAGAAATACATTGAATAACAGTGAGTTTAGATATATTCCATACTTGCTCTCTCTCTATAGCTATAAATATCATCTCTGTCACATCCACAAGCTAAAATAGAGAGTACAATAATTAGGCAAATTTATATAATAGATATAAAAAAATTAAATCCTTACACTATATTAGAGATAGAGATCGACTAATAATCACACGTGCGTGACGTGCGAGTGAGTTATTGGGTGGGATTGTTGTGTTTTAAATGGGGTTTTTTAAAGTAATTGGTAAGTTGTTGTGTGTTGGGTTTTAGTTGATTTGTTAGTATTGATGTTTGTTTGGGATTTTATTTTGTTGTGGGGGTTGTAAGTTTATGTTTGTTTTGATTGTGTGTGTTTATATGTTTGGGGGTTAGTTTTTTTTGTTGGGATGAGTTTTTGTTGTGTTGATGAGTTGGATTGGATTGTATAAAGTGAGACTTCAGTAATGTGATTAAGTTTATTTTGTTATGAGAAATAGTCTATAATGGTAGAAGTTAATCGCGACTGTTGTTTCTGACTGACTAGTGTAAATTGGTCATTATTAGTTTTTATCTCATGTGCTGGACATGTAAAATTGTCTTATAAAGACTCATTCTTTTGCTGATTGTAGATCATTTGATTGTTAATTAAGAAGAGCAGGAATGACGTTAGAAAGGATAAATTTATGTATGTTATATGTTCGGAGAGTAATTTATGTATCTATTGTATTTTACACACAACAAAGAATTGATTTTAAACATTTATTCATTAGGTTAGATTATTATCAAATATAAGGAACATTTTGGTTTTTTTAATATTATACGTTACATAATATAAATTAGTAGAGGTCTCTATGATTTTATTATATGTAGTCTTTCAAGGAGACGATAAAGATATGACTACATGTTCATCTTATACATAATTGAGTCTATTTTAAGACAGAAAGATCATATTCTCATTTTTATTTATGTGTATGGTATTATTATTATTTATTTATATTTATAATGGAGTTTTTGAATATTTTTGAAATTATTATATTTTAGTTTTAATTATGGTTATTTGATTTAGGGTTTGGGAGGTGGTAATAGTTGTTATTTATGTTTAATATAGTATAAGGGTTATGTGTAATTAATAAAATTAAGTGGTTTTGGTGTTGTGGGTTTTCTTTAGGGTGTGGTGTGTAGGGGAATTATATTTTTTTATGTGGGGTGATTTATGATTATTTTGATATTATGAGTGGATTAGGTGGGAGGGGTTATGTCATTAGTTGAAATGTTGTTAAATTGTGATTGTGTTGATGTCTGTGTATTAGTATAATATAATGGTATTTAGTGTTATGAGCGTCTTTAATATGATTTAAGTAATAAATTTGGCGAATAATAATTTGAAGATGGTTAGGGAGTAATATATTTGGTAGAGTAATTTGATAGTTATTTAATAGGTTTTAATACTATTGTTATAGATTTGAACAGACATTAAAAAATCTTAAATATATATTAATTTATAATTGTTTAGTGTAAAGGTAAATTTTATAAGTTTAAGGTTATTATTATTTATACAAACTTGTACTTATTTAAAGATGTTTTTGTCATTAGTAGAATAAAAACTAAGGATTTGTGTTGTTTATTTAACTGGGAAACTTTTGTTTCTCATTGGATTGATGTATTTTGTTTATTTTATTTAAGATTTTATAAAGTATACATTATTTTGTGGATTTCTTGCATGTGTCATTTGTTATCGTTAATATAGCTTGACTGCCATTTGGGGTGTTTTCATATTATAAAGTTTGGATACGTTGATAACATCTGATATATTCTAAAAGCTTTGTACAAGTTGACATAAGCCCTAGATGCCGTACACGAATAGAGACTCAGCGTGAAAGTCATTACCACTTATCAAATATAGACGACACGCAAGATTGCAGAACTATAAGGGTATCAAGCTTCTTTGTCACAAAATGAGACTTAAGAAGAGCAAGTGATCGAGAGAAGGTTGAAAGGGAACTAAAGTGTATGATAACCAGCTTGGAGGAGTTTTATTCCCGGAATATCTTCAATCTCTCTTCTAAGAGGCAACACACCTTATTAGAAGCCTTATGAAGAAGTACATAGAGTCACAAAGAGACCTACATATGGCTTTCCTTGATCTAGAAAAGGCGTATGATTGCGTACCACAAGAGTTGATTTGGAAGACGTTAATCAACAAAGGAACACCAAGGAGATACATTAAGATTATTAGGGATATGTATGATGGTGCGAAGACCCGTGTACGGACCTCAATCGGAAACACATATTTTTTCCTTGTAGAAGTAGGGGATTTGCACCAGAGGACGAAACCAAACCCAATACCTTATGCTTTGATCCTCGACGAGCTATTAAAAGGATTTCAAGAGGAAATCCCCATGGTGCATAATTTTCCACTGACGATATTGTGTTTGTTCGGATCAGCGAAATGTCTAACCAACAGACTTGAGAATTACGAGAGAACCTTTAAGAAGACCAACGGGCTTAAGGGTTAAATGAGAGAAGACAAAATATCTAAGGTGTGACTTCGATAGAGTTAAGATCACCACACCAAAGTAGTGGATATTCATATTGGAGACAAGATCCTACAACCAAAGGAGTCTTTTCGATACCTTGGATCGATGGTTCACAAATATGGAAGGATTGACGAAGATTTATTGCACCATATTAAAGCAGTCTGGATGAAGTGGAGGGCTTCCATAGGAGTTCTTTTCCACATGAAGGTCCCTCTCAAGCTAAAGGGAAAATTTTATAGAGTCGCAATTAGACCGACCATGTTATATGGGTTAGAGTGCTGGCCAATTATGAAAGCCTTAGCTAATAGTGAAGTAAGCCGAATTCAGAAAATGCAAGGTGCACTTGTGGTCGAATGATGCTTGCCATGATTTCCTAATATAGTGTATATATCAGACTTAAAGTCGAGATTATCCATCACAGAAAAGGGAAAGGATGGTTTGAGGTGGGTTCGACATATCAGGTAGACCACAATCAGCACCAATTAGGAGGAGTGGAAGCTTTGGTAAGTCGAAGGTTTTGAGAGAAGAGGTGGTAGACCAAAACATAGATGGAAAGACAGAGTAGAAGCATGACATGAATGAAGGTTTTTTTTTCAGGAGGACATGACCTCTGATAGGAACGAGAAAGGGCTAAAATTAGAATACTGGGTACATGTGTAGCTTAGAGACGTTTGTTTCTTCCCATTTTGCTTCTGAGTAGAGTGCCATTAAGAATTGTTTATTAGGTTGTGTGCCTTCTTTTTGATTTCTCGTCTTAGTGCTCAATGTTGATTCATTTTGATATCTTGTTTTTATGCTTAGGCTATCTTGTTTGCTCCATTTTTGTCCTTATCCTCTTACATCCCTTTCGTATATGCTTGTTTTTGGTTGGTTTTGTGTGCTTTTTAGTACGTGCGTCCCTAAGCCCTCTATTCCTCTGCCCTATGCGTGGTTGGTCCCTTTGTTGCTTAGCGTTGTTTGCCTTTTTGCCCCTTTGTTTCCCTGCCCTGTTTATTGTTATGTTTCCTATTTGGATGGTTTTTACTTCTTTCGCTCATGCTTGCTTTATGTATACCACAGTGTTTTTTTCCTGTACTGCCCATTTTTTTTCTTACCTTTATTTTGTTTTTGTGTTTTTAGGACGGGTTTTTGTTAGGCTTTCTAGATCTTGGTATCCCCCCCCACTCGCGCGCCCGCTCCCGTAGTCCTTTCTTATCTTCCATGCCCAGTTTTTGGTGTTTATGGCTCTGCTTTGTGGGCTCTATTTGTTCTCCTTTTGCTTTTGTATGCCTTCTTGTTTTGTACAGATAAACTCGTTTGCTTTCTAGTATTTGCTTCCAAGGTTACCGTTGTCTTATTATCGTATTAGTTCATTTGGTGCTTTTCGCTCTCTAGGCTTTTCTTTATCTTCCCTAATCTGCCGTGTCATAATGCATGTTTATTTCATTTTGTGCTTTTCGCTCTCTGCTTTTTTAGCTTTGCCTATCTTTGCTCATTTTTTCCTTATGTATCTTGCTCTTTTTTTTTTCTGAATTGTTCCCTTGCTTTACCTTGCTTTCAGGTAAATAATAATAGTAATAATAATAAAAATAATAAATAAATAAAAATAAATAAATAGTGGGGGCCAGATAGTATCTCGGCTTCCCTCTAATTTTTTTAAACCCTATGAATTTCTAATAAAGTGATGATAATGATAATAATAATAATAATAAATTAATAAAGTCGGAGGTCTACCTGGAAGCAGACTCCTTAGTCGTGGGTTTTTCCCAAGGGTAAGGGTAAGATTAGTTTTACATCTCACCTCCCCCATACCCTTCTCAAGCGGGGTTAGATATCGTTGTTTTGTTTGTTGTTTGGTTTTGTTTAAGCTTGCTGCCATGTTTTGGTGTTTCATATTTTGAAGCTTGATACGTGTGTATATTTTTAAATTTTTTAGCTGTCGTATGCAATTATTGTCGCAATTATTATTCATAATATTTAAGTTTGATTTGGTCATGGTTTTACCTTAATGTTATTGCCAGCGCTTTAGATCTCTGAGCGTCAGTTTACGATGATATAGTTTAAAATTTATTTCATTTCCTGTTTTGCTATGTCTGGATTTCATGATAACTGGTTGGATTTAATAACTCTGTCATCCGGTTGCAGCTGCGTTTTATAGCTGCTACAATGTTTGACAGTAGGCATATCGTGTTTGCGATTAGTAGGTCATTGTTTGTCTTTATATTTTGGAATTTTTAACTATCGCATGATTTATATATAGGCTGCGTATAAGATATGTTTATAGTTGCTAAGTTTATAAGTGCCGTTGATGAAACTACGTAACTGATTTTGCGATTTTTTATATAAGGCCAGTCTAAGATTAGGCTTTGAAATGAAAATTGAGACCTAATTGTTATTTAGCTTGTATGAGGTGACATTTGGACTGCTTTCAGACTTATTAATGACATGTTTAAGTTTTAGGTATGCATGAATTTAAGACTGAATTAGCATCATTTGGGATAGAGGGTATTGCGAGATATTTTTGCTTGCTTCTATTTTTATGGTTCATCATCTTTGAAATTTTGCATGTTCTTGTTGCCATATGCAACTATGCAGTGTTGCATGTATGAAAAAGGTGTCGCGATTATTAACGGATTATTCTGGTTTTTATTTGTGATATACAACATACGTCGGCTGGAAATGATAATAATGGATTGAGAAGCGTGAAAATAATCTAGATAAAGGTCTTGCCTTATAGTTGGATTTGAATTTTGTTACGGTTTTAGTGCCCGAGTAGACGCTTTTCTGTTAGGTTATAGTTGAAGTTTGTCTCCAATAAGTTCTAGGTGCCTTGGCTCAGGTAAATTCTCCTCTCTGGCTTTATTTATTGTATCCAATGATGTGTGTTCTGATTAACAAAAGTGATGTTAATTTAAATCTGGAGTTGAATTTTTAAACTAATATTCCAAAAAAATTAAGGGTTCAGTTATTGACCGGAAATTTAGTTTTAGATTTAGGATGTCCACGATGATGCGTAAATATTTAACGTTGTGTTATTTATATCAGGTTTCCTTGAATGTCTTGAATTAATTGCACCAATGTTCATTAGTGTTGTTTGCTTTTATGATTACAAGACTTTTGACTATTGTCTTTGCATCTATCCTGGAATGTACAACGATGAACAAGAAATGGGTATGAGAAAGACGTGATGGATAAGAAGAATATTGGTGGTTTCATTTATATTAAGGACAAAAGTGTTCATGATTGTCACAATATGTTGGTGACCATTGACCCATAAAAATGAACCAGGTTGGACAATGGTTGGTGCATTATGGAAATGTTGTATGGGTGGTTTACCGGCCTTGGATTGTGAGTGAAGTGTTAGTTTGGGAGGATGTGACGATGACTGAATGGATGACTCAAATATTAGGAGGTGATAGTGTGAGATATGGACATGAGATGGCTTTCATTTTCCAATCATTTACCCCTGTATGATCTTAGAAACTTGCTTTACTTGCGAAGGATATACATGAATACAATGTCAAGCATTTAGTTTCAATCAGGTATCTTTCCAAACCATGGAAACCTCTCTCGACGCCTCTCAGCTTAATCAGTGTGTTACCACAACCAATATTTTTAGGCTAACGTACAAGGTTTATTGTCTAACGCCTCCTTTAGCAAAAGATTGTAACAACTAAACTTTTAACATCTAAGAACTTATATTATATTTGCTATTTCTCTTTTGCTTAAATTGTGTCTTTAAGAATATAATTAAAAATCATTTCGGAGTGAAATATAGATTTATATTTTTATGTGAACTTTCCTCCTGTTTATTTGTTTGGTTTAATGATGCATTAATGTTCATGGCCAACCAACTCATGGGCTACGTCAATCTATCAATTATTAGGCTCCATAATAACACTCGGCCACCTAATCTCACGTTATAAAACAAACAACCATTATAATTAATTATACATTTTCGTGTTGAGTTGTGAAGACTAATCTAGGCTCCAAGCAGAAAGCTCTAGGCTCTGAGCAAAAGAAACCGATGTTGATCTGACGAAGCGTAACGAAGAGTAGGACTCTACATACACAGAATCCCTCGAATCCTTCTCTTAAGTAAGTAGTAAGAATATTGACAAAGGCTCCGAGAATAGGCTCCGAAAGCTAGGCTTCGAGTGGAGGCTCCTATAGGCGGTCAAAGGCTCCCCCCTGTTGGGCAGAAACTTTTGGAAGATGGGCACGACCCATATGTAGTACTTGACTAATGGCGTTAAGATGCAACCGTAGCAAGCAAGTTAGGATTAATGGTTCACACTTATAAATACCTCTCATTGTAAATTTATAAACAGAATCTCCTTGTGTGTATGCGTACCACGTTCCTAATAAAATTTCTCTATTGACCCTTGGACTTCTACACTTCCCTAGTCATAGATACCAACATTATATCTTGTATCGATTAATTATAAAATTCCTTTCCGTAACCTTGTATTGTATTCTTTGAGTTTGTTCGAAGTGGTTGTGCAGGTTCGCTATACCCTAACAAATGTATCAGAGTCAGGTACGAAAAACAATAGAACTGAAGGGAGACCAAAGATCGACAATTTGATGTGTATGATTTTAAAGGTTCTGGAAGATGGCCAAAAGATTGGAAACTATCTGTATTAGAAGAACTTCGACGATCCTTTGCATCAGCCAAACCTACAGCATAAATGTTGAAGAACTGAACCCTGCTAGATAGGCAAGCTTTGGGTGTGGTCAGGCTATCATTGGCGAAGAACGTAGCCTACAACGTTGTCAATGAAAAGACTACATACGGCTTGATTAAGGCTCTGTCTAATATGTATGAGAAACCTAGTGCGTCAATAAGGTGTTTCTTATTCGACAGATTTTGTTAATACAAAGATGAAGGAAGGAGCCTCTGTTTGCAGATCATAGTAAACGAGTTTAAATTCCATATATCAAGTGTTGATGTCAGTTGATATTAAATTCGATGATGAAGTCCAAGCTCATGTTGCCTCCTCTTTGTTGCCCGAGAGCAGGTCAGGTACGATTACAACAGTTAGTGTTCAACCCAGAACTACTAACTTAAGTACAATACATTTTCTTTGATTTAATTCTTGTCAAATAAATCCGTAAAGTGGACATCTGCAGAGCACTCCAAACTCTTTGTTATGTGCAGGAGACAGGGCATTGGCAAAAAGCAATACAAATGGCTGAAGTAGAACAGAGTTAGATCAAAATCAAAGAATGAAGAGTCAAACCAGGAACAGCCAGATATCACGGTTTGAATTACAACACATAAGGGCACTTTAAAATCAAGTCGAAGCCTGTACCTCGAGGATATGGAGGTTCACATGGAAGTATTAGAGACTAAATGTCTCTCATTGGTAATGATGTGTTTGAGATACGATTTGATGATCATATGATGAGAATCTGCTGGTGCATCGTTTTCCGTGCTACCTATTGCAAGGAAGAGTTAGAAAGGTTCAAGCTACACTCTGGTAAGGTTCGTTTAGCAGATGACAAGACTCTAGATATTGCAGGAGTTGGATGTTGTTCCTCCAAAACTAACTTCATACTCGAGACAGAGTTTGACTGCATAATCATTTGAGATTAAATTGTCATCCATTGCTAAGTTAATTTCTCCATCAGATGCATACAAGCCATTGACAAAACATTGTGCGATATAGCGATCACTACCCTCTTCCGTGTACATTTTATGGAAAACCAAGGTTTTGGGTTCCTTATTTCCTTTACTTACTGCCATATCTCTGTACTCTGGTAAGTCCCAGTCTCTTGACCCTTCATTTTGGTCACTAGAGATCTCAATTACGTCTTCTCCTAAGCACATTTTTCCCATACCCGAGTCCATATTACTTTTAAGACAACATAATATCAAAGTAAACATTAGTAGGTTAGTCAAAATATATTTAAGCAGCTTCCTACATTTGCATAGTATTAATAAGCACATAGCAGTTTTTATTTCAAAAAGTTTATTAGTGAAATATGAATTTTTAGCATACTGTTTGGATTCAGATGGTAAAGTGCAGCGAACTTTTGGCAAAGTGTGGCGCACTTCCTGAGAAATTAATAAGTTATCTTTTTCTAGAAAAATCGGCGCACTTAGGTGAAAGTGCGGCGCACTTCTAGAATATTTCCTGATTTTTATTGAATTCTTAATTTTCTCAATTTTATTCATAATGCTTAATCTATTTGTTATGATATTCTTAAATAGGCATTTAACTAATAAGAGGCATAAGCAATTAATCAGATTAACAATCAAATAAGCTAATAAGGGATTTTTTTTTTCTATTTTTAAATATAAGTTATATAGTAATTAAATTATTACAAATATTTGAAACATATTCTCCATTTAAAAAGATAAGTTACAGATAAGTGGTTTTTTTTATTATTATTTAGTTAAAAATTCTGTTTGTGAAAAACTACAAAAAGTGCGGCGCACTTTGTTAAAAGTGCAGCGAACTTTATATTATTTCAGGAAACCGGCGCACTTGGGTGTTGTGCGGCGTACTTCCTGAGAAAATCAATTTGCTGGTTTCCGTTTACCAGAAAACGGTACGGCGATTTTTAAAATTTAAGGTTGTAATATTAAAAATGACTTTATCGAAAAATATTTTCAATCCCCGGCAGCGGCGCCAAAAACTTTGATGTGTTTCAAAAGCTTTAAATTTATATCACTGAAAATACCAAACAATTATACGAAAACACACGGGTAAAGTATAACCCTCGTTTGTAATATAGTATTGTAGGTAAGTCAGGTCGTTCCATAGGAGATTGGTAATTCTAAGATAAAGTCGATAATATTACGAAATAGGATTATCTTATAGATTGTCACGGGTCTAAAGATAATAGCTAATTCAATTAAGATTATCTTATAATTTTCCCACGGGTCTAAAGAAAATAGCTAATTCCAATAAAAGGGAATGCTTTTGGTTAATGGATTAATGGATAGAATAGATAAACTTAAGTTGATGAATGAATCACGGATGAAGGTATAATCGATTTAAGAATGTTTAGTTGCTTAAAAAGATTGTCTATTGTTCATAATGAAAAACCCTTTTGGCCTTTATCTTTTAATTATGAAAATGCTTTAAGTTTGATCCGTGTTTGATAATAAGTAATATGAGCTTTCTAAACCAAGTTCGTTAGACATATGGTTTAGCGTTAAACCTTCTTGTACTTGGTTTAATGTTCGTTTCCTTAGCCAATCCTCACAAGGCTAGAGTCTAGTTGTCATAGACAAACAACTCGGAAATCAACCATTTATTCCGGAGTCTTTCGACATATATCCGGAATAGATAGAGATTAAACGAAGATTAAAGGATCCAAGTACAAAAACATCAAACTCATATTATTCATATCAAGAATTCATTCAGGAAATCAAGTTAGATCCATTATATCCACATAAATCCTAACCAAACATGTTTATCTACTCAACATTCATAATAGCAACACATAGAACAATCATCATAGATTCAAATTTCATATTATAAAAGGATGAAAACATGTTTCTTTACCACAATTCAAGAGTAAATAATCTAAACTAACAATTCCTTCTAGAACAGAGATTTGGCTTGGTTACTAACACTTCTAACTTCTAGAATTTAAGACCTTCACTCGCTTCTTTCCCCAAAAAATGATGAAGAGAAGGCTAAACCATCGAAATTCTTCTTAAAAACTTAGAACAGCTACCTTTGAGAGTGATTAAGGAGGGTTAGGGCAGGAGATTTTGTTGTTGTGAATGATGATTTTGCCTCCTATTTCGTGCCCCTTTATATAGCAATGATTGGGCAAGCCTAGAGTTTCCTTCATAATGATTTTCTTTGTAACTGACACAGAAGTGCGCCGCACTTGTATAAAAGTGCGCCGCACTTCATCAATAAATGAAGTGCATTAATATCGTAGGAAAGTGTGCCGGTTTTAGATATAAGTGCGGCGCACTTTTGCTTCTGTCTTCCATGGTCCTTGTTCTAGACCCTTCTCTTGACAAACATATAGTCCATTAATAACCAATTCTTTGCACGTTTTAGATCCGATCCATTTTGATCCTGAAACAATATTTTTACAACAAAACGACCATTCATCAAGATTTATTTGCATTAGTACATATTATAATGTCGCATTTTAAAGGGATATTTATGTATATTTGAGCGTTATCAATACTCCTTTCAAATTTTTTTTCTGAATGTCCTACGAGGGATACCACCAAATAAAGATGGCAAACAAGGATGAGGAAAAGACAGCTTTCCACACTAACCAAGGGGTCTTCTGCTATACGAAGATGTCGTTCGGTCTCAAGAATGTTGGTGCAACATACCAACGTCTTGTGGATAAAGCATTTGAAAATCAGATTGGTCACAAGCTTGAGGTATACGTTGATGACCTTGTAATAAAAAGCACATGGAACAAGAAATACTTAGGGACATTGAAGAAACCTTCCACAACCTGAGAAGAATAAACATGAAACTCAATCCCAAATAGTGCACGTTTGGTGAGGAAGAAGGAGTGTTCCTGGGACATGTGGTTAGCATAAAAGGAATTAAGGTGTGCCTAGAGAAAGCAGAAGCGGTGACGAAACTACAATCTCCCCGAAAGCTGAAAGAGGCGCAAAGCCTTAACGAAAAATTGGCAAGTTTAAACAGATTCTTATCCAAGTCCGCGGAAAGATCACTCCCCTTCTTCAAAACCCTAAAAAGATGTATGTAAAAGAGTGACTTTCAATGGACACCAGAAACGGAAAAGGCATTCCAAATCATGAAGCAATGTATAGCGGAACTGCCAATGGTAACCTCGCCAAGACCCAAGGAAGAGCTAATAATGTACCTCTGTGCAACTAGGGAAGCATTTAGTGCAGTCCTACTAGCGGAAAGAGACTCATAGCAAATGCCGGTTTACTTCGTCAGCCGTGCCTTACAGGCCCCAGAAATAAATTACAATTCAATGGAAAAGCTGGTCTTGGCACTAGTGCATGCCACAAGAAGGTTGAGGTGGTACTTCCAAGCATATCCAGTAGTAGTGGTTACGGACCAACCTATCAAACAGATCCTATCGCGATCTGAAAACACTGGTAAAATGTTGAAATGAAAGTTCAAACTAGAAGCATTTGACATAACTTACAGGCCAAGGACGTCGATCCGCGGCCAAGTCTTAGCTGATTTTACAGCCGAAAGGCCATATGAGGAAGGTCCATCAACGGAGGCACAAGCCAAAGAAGTAACCCCGAAACCATGGATCCTATTCACAGACGGATCATCATGCTTGGAAGGATCAGGGGCCGGATTCATCCTCACGAGCCCAGAAGGAGAGGAGTTTACTGTTGGGTTTGTGCTCATGTCATACGAATATTTATGCAGCTAGAAATACGTAAGCCTACGGGGTCACACACATTATACATTTAAGTATCATTCTATTAATGTGAATAATAATATAAATCTATATTTATTATTTATATTAATATATAATTTAACGAATAAACACTAACGGTCGTTAATTAGTTAATTAATTGTAACTAACTAATAAGGCTTTTTAATTAATGGGTAATTAAATGTAATTAACCATAAATAATTAGAAAAGTCAAAAAGTCAACCCCAAGGGTGGGGGACTCTTGTTCGACCGGATCTAGCCAAGGAGGGGGTTGGATCGGGCTTTGAGCTATCTTTTCCTACAAGGAATGTATTTTAGGTAAAACCTAAATACATCTCTATATAAGGAGTATCCTAGAGCTCATTATCCCCATCCCTTGTTTCTTCTCCTCCTTGGTTCGATCAAACACACACAACCTTAGGGTTTTTTGTGTTTTGATTTCTTGGTGTTCACATATTCGTTGGTCAAGAACTAACATTCGGTTGATACCGCTAGACGTGTAGTGTATGAACCGCACGCGGTTACTTCCTTTAGTAACTAGAAGTAGTTTTCGGTAAAGCACGTTTATTACACACGTGCGTGTACTTCAAGATTCTTGTGTTCGTCACTAGCTTGATTGCTAACGGTATGTTTCCTTATTTATGTTTTATGTGTTAATTATATATGCTATATGAATAGATCCGCTGCGTAGCTCGTAGAATATTATGTGTAATATTATTGTTATTAGATAACGATTTTCAACAGTGGCATCACGAACCAAATCATATAGCGTAGTAATTACATAAAAAACATAAATATATGTAAAATCTGGTGCTTATATATGTGTAATTGTTGCCTTTTATGTGAAAATTTATTTTAGGAAATTATTTATAGAAATAATCTTGCTTAAAATTGGTCACATAATTATGATAATAATATATAGGATATATTTTACATGATCTTCTAAAATGTTAAATAGTTTTTATTTACGTTTTAGATTTGCTATAAATATTTGTTGCTTATTTATCTAGTTTATAAATTGTCAACAATAGATTACATGCATGTAACCCATGGTTTAGTAAGCTTAAATATTTATATGCATGAGAATTTGTTATGTGAATTATTTAATTGCAATATTCGGGAAGACTCTTTGTTGAGTTAACTGCATAACTGATTCTAGTTTAGTATGATTAATTTTGTTTAATATGTTTTGCATGTTTTATATTTATGGCAATTTTTATAATTATGCAAAAATGATTTTCAAAGTTAATATAGACTAAAAGTACATGATTTTTATTGTGTGTATATTGATACATACACTTTGCAAAATCATGAACTATATACGTAAATTTTATAATTTCATGCAAACGTTTATAACGCAGGGGTGACAGAACATGCAAGAATACACAAAATTTACATAAACAGTTTTAACATTATTTTAAGTATGTCGTTAACCGTTACTAGGGTTTGATTATTTCTCATGAGGAATTAACCTTATCCGTAGTAAGATCGCTTATACTTAGAAATATTGTATATAAATGGCAATCCTAATTTTATAAATGGTATGCAAATTTATAAAATTGAGGGACTTATAGAAAGATTTTAAAACAAACAAAAATGGAAAGGTTTTAAAATAAACTAGTATCATAAGGTTGTATGCATGCTTCCTTATACACAAATTTTGGTAACGCAATTTTATCAATTTATACCCTTAAAGTTAAGTCACTTGCCATCCAAGTATGAAATCACTTGAGTTTGTTCTTTTACTCTAATACAGTCTTAGGTGAATTTGCAAAACAAGGTAATATAACAATCGTATGGTCAGCCGAGACTGTAAAATTACAGATTGAGTATTGAACGACTTATATCAAGTATGGTTGGTCAGACCTTCGACTCGAGTCACAAGATGGGGTGAAACATGCTATTTGACATTATAATTCTGGATTATATTGCATGGTGCCCCATAATGGCTAAGAGTTGCACACGTTGGCAATTATCTCCCGGCAGATTACCTTTT
>BQNB010086819.1:0-24432 GCA_026074375.1 Tanacetum coccineum
AAAGACTAAGCACCACTTTAGGGGTTCGTAAATATCTATTTCCTTATAACCACAATTGCGATAAAGTACGCCCAACATGTTTCGAGTTATGTGTGAAGTAAGTAGATGTTACCATTTGAAAGAACTAAAAACAAAATGCATATGTAAAAGGAAATGATCAAAACATGTGCATATCTTTTACATTGAGCATTATTCTAATACTTTTCCTAGTTTTAATAAATTACTTTCAAAATCAAATACAATTTCAATTTTTACTAACTCTAAACAAACGTTTTCATCTACTTATAGTCTCAAAATGGCACCTTTGTTAGTTAAAAAGTAGTCACTCCAGTTCAGGTTTTTTTTCTGAACCAAGTGACCCCTACTTATGTATCTAAAGATAAACATAACAATATATTGTAGAAACAGATTTGCTCAAGTGGCTAGGAACATATTTGCTTAAGTGGCCGTAAGAACAACCATTAATTCATAGCGTACATCAATTGGTGTGTCAGCAAGATTGGTTTACAATATCTTCTTATTTATTCAATATGTATACATGTTTGATCATAATGATCTATATGAAATGACTATGATCAAGGAAGAATCGAAGATTACCATGTGGACAATTTTCTTATAAACTGGCTTTATGTGAAAATATCCTTCATCTACTTCTCCATCAACAACAAATTCTTCCTTCTCGTTTTCATCCTCCAACATATCTGGAGTTATTTTAGCACCGACAATTTCACTTTTGCTAACATAACCCTCCTGAGTAAGTATGTCAATAGCAATAAACCAGTAATAAAAATTAATAAAATATCAAAGTGTGTTCATAAACAACTCGGCGACAATACATAAAGCAAGTCCTTCTTCTCCAGAATTAATGTCATTTTGGTCTGGCAAGTTCTTGTTGAAATTTTCATCCACTCGTTTAGTCTCCTTTGTATATAACGACGCATTTACTAACTGTAGCATAAAGTAAGAAGCCTGGATTACACGTTTGCGGATGTCCACCAACAGTACCATTGATCCCATGCCACATGGAACGCATGTCATTGACGAATATTAACCTGTAGATTGGACTCATTCTAGTCCACACATATTAAGTGTATATATAAAAGAAAATTCCAAGATGTAAAGTATAAACCCATCAGGTAACATTCATGTACTCAAATATTTAACAGGTGCTTGAATCCTAAAGTTTTATCAAAATTTATCCTTATTGCAGATCCCATGAGATCGCATACAAATTAGACTATTTCATTGACAACATAGAGGATGAAGCACAAATTGTGGCAATAGTTTATGAGCAAAATAGAGTCGTTTAAAAAGTGTGAGTATTTCTCTTGTCATGCAGACACACACACCAAATATCACAAATGTGCCTATATGCTTAGTGCAAGTAAAAATCCTAACATTAAACAACATAAAAAAATATATTATTTTATATAACCCATAAACCAAAAGTGCTTCTCCATACAGACGCCAAATGTAGATCTACCATATAGGTACGCAAGAACAAGAAAAAAAGTTGCAATAATATATCAGGTATTGTGTCTGCATGACAAGAGAAATAGTCACACTTTTTAAACGACTAAGCCAAACATCCATCATACCAATTCCCTTAACATAATCATTTTTAAACGACTAAGCCAAACATCCATCATGATACGTTTTACGAAACAAATAGTGAAATGCACATCTATAAAAATAACTATGCTTGCAGCTAACTTGGACAATCTAAGCCTCGTCTCAAAATCATTTTTGTGCTAAAGGAACATACCTCCTGATTTGTATCCAATTCATATCCATTCTTTACAGCCATGGCTTTTGTAATCCGCACATATTCCTAAATTGCATACATGATAGTAAGAGGATTGAATCCAAGTATAAGAAGTACATCAAATAGACATTGTTTCTGAGTAAATTAATATATATAGCTTGTTAACACTTCTTATAGAGTAGCATTGGCATGATAAAAATTACAAAATATAGGTCGTACCTGCTGATGAGGTTCCTTGCTCATGTGTTTTGTTGAGCTTTAGACCAGCCTTGTTAGCGGAGTGGCAATTGCTTCCTCCACACCGGACCTTGAAAGATCAAGCTGAAACAAAATATTAGGAAATTGTAAATTTGTATTATAAACCATACCCTACAGGAAACATTCGAGTTGAGAAATTGCCTAATAAGTTACACAGTCGGAGTTCACTTGGCTAATTGTCATACCTGATTGAGCTTCTATAGGCGCCAAACAATTTATTCGGAGATCACCATACAATGGTGTCAATCCAGACATGATTTAGGCTAATAACTGCAAAAGAACATCATGAAGCTTAAGCCACAACATACAATAAAAAAACGAAAACATTATCCGTCTACACTATGAAATTTAGTCAAGCATTTTATCTAACATATGATGTACAATATTTTTAATTACTTAATTACAACGAAGCTACCATGGGGTTTGGTTTGTTTAGAATAAAAAATAGTCGGTAATATACATTCACGACACATCCAAAATGAGTGCATAACTAAAAGTAAAAATGGAATAATTTAACTTGAGCTCATTAAGGACTCTACCTTTAGTATAAGCCCTATGTTCATCTTTAATGATTCTACTCCAAAGATCTGCTTAAGTATAGGTCAATCGCCAAATATATCGGATCACGTAGTCAAAGTGTCAATACAGAACTACATTTGTAGTAGTCGCTACTTGCAATTATCAATATCAAAATATGAACCAACCAAAGATATACAACTTGATTTAAAAGTGATAACTCAATTTATAAATTGCAAAAACTTACCATGAATTGTTAAAACCTGTTTTTTGATAATAATGTTTAATGGATCAAATACAAAGATTGAAGACGAAAATTGAAAATGAAACATACCTTACAATGATATTTGATTGTGAACCGTCAATTCGACCTATGAATCATCAACCCGAAAATTGTTATTTGAGATCACACGAATACATCCCAATAAAAACCCAATCAAATAAATAACTCAATTTAAAAATAGGGACAAACAAAAATAAACCGTAAATCATTAAGCGTTGAATTGTTTAAAGAAATTTACAAACCTGGATTGATGAAGCTCTGATATTGAAAAAAAACAAACATGAACTTAGATTGCAAATTTTGATTGCGTGAGATCAGTGGTTTAGTGGATTCATGATATCCATTTGAATTTTGAATTCGAAACTAATGGTTTTATTTATGCAAATGGTATGGTTTCAGCGAATGAATATTTGAACTGGTCTCATCCCATTCAATTCATTTATTAAGGGTGTTATATATTTGTTTATATTGTACTATAGTTTATTAGTTGTGGCTTGCATAGATAAATCACAAAAGGGTAGTTGGTCCATTGGTTGATGCATTCACTTGTCAAGTGAGAGATCCGGGTTCGAATCTTGCAGTTCTTATTTTTTAGATGTAGGCACGAAATAAGTTTGTGACGTGGTAATTCAGATGGCCTATGTGGCTTTCTTTGCTGTCTAGTTGGCTTTAATTAATGCCTAGGTGGCATTCTTTGGTGATGACGTGTCATTTATGTTGCATGAGGTGTCATTTATTTATCGTGTTATATATTATGTAAGATATATATACTAAAGAAATATTATGTAAGATATATATACTAAAGAAACAGTACCCAATAACCAAATGGGTCGTAACGATGAAAAAGTAAAAACCCATGTTTGACAAACTTCATACAAAATTTGGATTCACAAGATATGTTCCTCTTAATCTTTCATACCTGCTGCAACCTATGTTATTTAAACATAACACAGATAACCAAAACAAATGACTCTAAAAAATTGATATTGATGATAGATAATGTGTTACCTTGTAACTCATATCATTATTGATCTTCTCCTTCATCTACTTGACATAACATTCCCTTGCCTCTATCGCCTTATATTCGTTTCTTTTTAAATCTGTTCTTGAAAGACACATGTAAAGGAATTACATTTCAAAATGAAATGGGTCAAAACACTACCTTTGAGCTGCCTTAATAGATGTATACATAACAAATTGAGAGTCCGAAACACCTAATAAAAACAGAGAATAAACATAATGAAGACAAAATATCATAGAAAACTCCCATAAAACATGATTTGCAATAAAAAACAATGATTAGTTGAACTTCCATGTAGCCTAAATAGATCAATATAAATTGAGATCATGCATATATACCTAAAAACATGGATTCATTGCAAAAAAAATTCAATAATTAAGTCATGATACTTGCATTGAATCAATTAATTTGTATGGTAACTGATTTTCCATTACGAAACCTTACATGCTTATTGTATTTAATCTAAGTGAATGTATTTTTTTCAGTCATTTGATCAAAGTCAATGTACAAATTTGCAAAAACTTAAGCATGATTCAAGTATGTACACATTATATATTTATGTATGTGTTATTTAATTCAAAGGAGTTTAAATATATATGTTAATTTAATAAGTAACATTACATGCTTGTTATAATTGATTTAAGTTAATGCACTGTTAACTGATTTAGAAATTATCAGCATGCCCCATTTGAAAATATATAGTTTGTTTCTAGTTTATTTTGGTGGCATGCATGTTTGATCATTCATGTTTGTGTGACATAGAAATAAGGCTTTTATTATGCATTTTATCATGAATGCGGAAATTCAACTATAATGGAAGAGGGTTTGCATATAAAAAGAAACCGGTCTGCATGGTACTATGGGAGCCATTGCTAGAAGAACTTACATTTACAAAAGATCTAGCTCCTTTATACTGTTTCCCTGCATCTATAATAGTGGAGGTATACGACTTCCTGTTCTAAACATATTATTATTAACCACTGAATGTTAACATGTTTAAAAACCTAAAAGAGTATTAATGATGAATATGAATAGATCGATTTATTTATATCTCTTACTTCAAGAATACTTCAATCAATATTCGATATTTTGATTTAGATGATGGGTAATAAGCAGGTGAAAGATCCGTGTAACCCCGGTTGTAGTTTAAAGAATTATTTTTTAAGAAATATCGTGTGTGAATAAAGAAAGCAAAGAACGTAGTAATGTTTCATTAATATTTGAAAGGATGAATAAGTAATAAGTCAAGCATTTGAAAAACAATCGAGTTTTGTAGCAAATTAAATAAGAAACATTAATGCATTGTCGCTTTCAAACATGATGGTCATGAAGAGTACAGTGAGACACATTGAAGTAATATCCAGATGTTTCTTCTATGAAAACCTAACAATTCGTGCTAAAAAGAATGCAAGTTAAGTAGATTATGATTGGTAATATATATGATTAGCAAATATTGTATAGAACATGTCATATGTATTGTACGTACCTCTTGAAATTTGACCATAGTCCGTGAAGCTCTTCTTTGTAGATGACATTTGTAGTGGTTTTCGAAATATTACCTTCGTTGTCACAAACGACAACCTTCAAACCTCGTTTGCTTTTGACTCTTGAAAAAGCCACATATAATTGTCCATGTGTGAAAACGGGACGTGGCGTACCAACTTTTGAAACTGATTGACCCTGGCTCTTGTTAATTTTCATAAAAAACAAAAGTGACAAAGGATATTGTTTCCTTACAATATTTATTGGTAGGCGCATATCAGATGGAGTAATTCTCAACCTTGGTATGATAACCTTCTTTTCAAAGTGTGTTCCATTAATGATTTATGCGTGAATTGAAGTTCTTGTCAATTTTAAAAACTTGAAGCCTTGTAATTCATGAATGAGTCAATCAATTATTTAATGAGGCAATAAGTTTCATTTGATTGAGTGTACATATCAGTTTCTTTTCCTATTATTAATTAATAGGTTATAATGATTTTAATTTTTACAATGTTTCTTAAAATAAGGATTTTCAACTTTTCTAGATTTCTAGTTTTAACATTTGGGTAAATCTCCTTTATAAGGAGTATAGAGTATAGATTACTATAACAAAAATGAAATTTACAAAGCAAATACGTGTAAAGAAAGACTTACAAAAACATCTATAAAAACACACAAATACACCAACCATAACATGTTCAGATATTCAAAACTAAAAGACTTCCTCAATAAGTTGAAACATAAAAACCAACGAGCTAAGGTATATATATTTTCTTTACTTTGATTATGGTGCATGTAAATCCATTATGTTTTTTATGACTAATAGTGTAACTGTAGATTAATGGAGACAGAAATGGGACAAGAAGCTAGTGTGCCGTTATCAATAATCATTGAACAAAGTCCTCAAAACGATGCCATCCAGATTCATCTACTTGCTCGCTCAGGACGTAGAGGTCAGCTTACTTTTATATTTAAATAAATTACTGTAACATTTATGAGAGTTTTGGTACATGCATATTCTAATCTAAAAGAATAAAATCATTATTTAAGTACGCACCCAAGGCCTTTGTATGAGTGTTACGCGAGTAGTCTTATCACAAAAAGGTTGTGGGTTCAAGTCATGTAAGATACATTTGTGAAATATATTGTGAGATATGTCACTCTGCATACATTGATGTTCTAGAAAAATCATTTAAATAAGCATGTAAGTAACTCCTATAAACTTCTATTTCTAAGTAGACTAAGCGCGCGCATAGCGGCATCGATGTATGGTTTTGAAAAAATCTAGTTGCCGTAATGATATAATTATATATAATTATGGAGAACTTAATTATTCAAAATATTGCAAATAGTTTGTAAAATTAGTCTCAATTTTTAACAAGTTGGCTTAAATAAACGAAAAAGTAAAATAAAATTCTCAATTAAGGGGTTGTTATGGCTTGTGTTATTAGAAAGGGTGTTTTTGAGGTGTTGTGATAGGGTTATGTTACGTAAAAAGTTTTTAGACGTGTCTAATATATAAGACAATTATGGCTTTGAGTCAACATATGGGCGGAGCTATTAGTAGACAGGGACGGGTGCTGGCCCCCTAGACATAAGACTCTTTGTAACAAGTCGGAATTTAACTCGCGCGTTGTGACGGGGCCTAAGTTGTTACTGCCCCGTGTAAGTTAATACTATTTTTTTAATTTTTTTTCTTTGAACGGTTTATTATATATATTTTTACATTAAATTCATAAAGGGTTTATTAAGTGTTATTTTTACATTAAAGTCATTTAGATATTATTTTTTACATTAGACTCATTTAGATAATAACTTGTGTGGATAACAAATGGATATATAAGGAGTAAATATCTAAGGAAACAAATAACGAACAAAAATGGGGTGAACGACTTCTTTAGCCTTTCGCAAACAGGCCATAGTATTGGACCAATATTAGCCCACTAAGAAATTGCTACTTATTTTATCTTCTTGCGTCATGCTCCATAGTCCATAGTATAATTTAGAATTACAATTCATGTGTTAAAATAAAAAGATTTGGCTCTCACAATTAAAGTCCAATAAGAAATGGCCTGCTCACAACTTAAAGCCCAATATCTTGTTTTTAAAAAAACCACCCAAATGTGATACGCGTAACTGAGGAAATGTAAAAAAGCCCCTGTCCCCCACTCCCTCGCAAGTCACAATCAAATTTTGGAAACAGCACTTCTCGTGGCAGCATCGGCAAGAAGAACCCCACGGGGGGCACAATTCGTCAATAAACTGGTGGTTGAGATGGAAGAGGCGCAGTTAGAACTTAAAGACAACAGTGGCAACACTGCCCTTTGTTTAGCCGCCATAAATGGTAATTTAGAAGTGGTTGAAATTATGGTGGCCAAGCACAAGGCCTTGCTAAGCATGCCTGATTGGGAAGGAATGATGCCACTCTGTAAGGCTGCCTTATCTGGACGTTACGATGTGGTGAAGTATCTCTTTGATAAATCCGATGGATTGCGTAGTGATGGTTGGGATGCCAAGAATCGTGCTTGGCTTTTTCAGAAATGTGTTGAGGGTGATATGTTTGGTAAGCATTTTATTATTGCTTTTAGATTTTTTTTGTTTTGTTTTGTTACCATAGCTTTTTCCTCACAAAGTGATTATCAAATATTTTCCAGATAACGCACTACAGATACTGACTGAACACATAGAACTTGCTAATGATGAAGAGTTACTCAGGATATTGGCTAGAAAGCCTGATGCATTTGTTAAAAAATCTTCAAATTTCCACTGGAAAATCGTCATTTGGGGTAAGCATTATTCTTGATCTTTAATATAGATCAAACAAGTCAAATTACTTTCATCATTAAAGTTAGAGAACCATACCTACTTCTCACTAAGTTTCGAGTTTAATATATATCTTTTACCTTTATCACCATAAGCTACTTCTCTTAAGCTTCGAGTTTGATATGGATCATACATGTCAATTGTATAACAAAACTTCATGGATCATTTATTATCATAAGCTCTATCTTTTATTTTTTGGCTTTATTTATTTTTGCAGTTTTTGCATTCGTTGCATTCAATTGCTAAAAATGATAATTAAACACATGATTATGCAAATCAAGAGCAACAACCTCATCCACCAGAACTTATTGCTGATTATGCAAAAATAGAACCCCAATTTCTTCGGATGTAGTGTTTATTACTGCAGAAATGGGAAATACCAAATTTATAGTTGAGCTCATCTGTCAATATGGTCTGATCTTTATGCACAACAAAAGTGACCAAAGTATATTTCACATTGCTGTCGAACATCGCCATGAGGGTATCTACAACCTATTGTACGATAGAAGCCCACCTGACGTTTTAACATTACTAGATAAAGATGGCAACAACATGGTGCATTTAGTTGGTAAGATTGAAAAGGCAAATTGACTTCAAGATGTGCCAGGAGTTCTTCAAATGCACGTAGACGTATTATGGTTAGAGGTACATATTCCTCTCCAAGCTTCAGTAATTCTTTCATTATACAGTGATCTTTCTTTATTGCTTTTTTTCTTCTTGGGCATGAATGTTTGTATGAGTAAAAAGTATGTCATTAATGAAGACTCGAAATCTGTTATGCTGTGTAGGAAGTTGAGTCTATGATCCCATCTCCTGTAAGAGAATGTAAGAACAACTTTGATTCAAACACACGCAAAGTTATTTGGAAAGAGCATAAAAATGAAGCTAGGGATGCAATATGGGGAGAATGGCATGAATGGAACAGGCTAGTCATGTATGGTGGTTGCACATTTATTGCCACACATAGAGTTTTACTGCAGCTTTTACTGTTCCTGGTGGTTATCACCAAACCAATGGTATCCCTATCTTCACAGCTAAACCACTATTTATGGTTTTTATTGTCTCCGACGCCATTTCTTTTTTCTCATCAACAACTTCAATCCTGATGTTCTTATCTGTACTTATATCCCATTACGCTGAACGTGATTTCTTGAAATCATCACCCAAAAATTTGATGCTTTGGAAAAATTTGATGTTAGGTCTAGCAACCCTTTTATTATCTATTACAACCATGACAATCGCGTTTAGTGTCAGCTTTTTTGTTCTTTACTACAACCATTTTAGAGGGGTGCCAATCCTTATCAGCCTGTTTGGTGTGATCCCAGTCTTCCTATTTGCTGGTCTGATATGTCCTCTCTTGGAAGATATATATCGCTCAACATATGCTTGTACATACCTCTTTGGGCCGAACCGCAACCATTCTTAATGTATCTCTTTTCAAGATGTACCCGATTCTTATGACAAATTAGCTATTGCAAATAAAGCATTTTTACATTGTCCCAACTTAAGACTTACCAGCTTTGCCTAAGCCATAGAGTCGATAACTTTTTTGATCATTGGCAATGGCTGATAATGCCTCGATGTATCTGCAACATTGTGACCAAAAAATTTAGTATTAACATATGAGTAAACAATAATGATTATAATATTATTCAATAAATAACAAAAAGTTCCTTGACATCTTAGAAATCAACGGCATAAAAAACTTGAATGATTGTGAACTCTATGAAGGGGAAAGAAGAAAGCATCATCTCACCAATTAGGAGTACACAACCTGCAGAGAACGGCCATAACGAAAGTCATAGCATGGAGCATGTCGCTCATAGCACATGGAAAAGCTGGTGAAGTAAAGTTTAATCCAGCGTAGTAAAAGTTTTGGTGGATCATAGGCCTAAGGATACATGAAAACATATTTTATAAGTTGTGTATCTTAGCTTATATATTGATTGTTAATGAAATTCTAGGAATCAAGTATATCAAACCCAAGAAGACCAAGACAAACATTTGCATGAGAAGTGAAAATATATCTTTACCTAAGTCAGCTTCCTGCAAATATATCCTTTATTCCTCATAGGTGGTGTGGTTTGACGTTTAGTTAAATGCAAGTCAATGGCCACCAGCATGACTTTAACGTATGAGCAATTGAGAGGGAAAGCGTCACAACCAAGTAGCACATCCAGGAAAAATATTACACAGGCGATCAGGATCTATTGCATGCATCAGGTATTTAACAGCTGCAACTTGAAGTTGCAGTACTCATTAGCAAGCATTTTTCTTGGTGAATCGGGTGAAAATGTTGATTTGAGCATAAATTAGAAAATAAGCAGTTTTACGACACAGTATACACAGCGTTTACGTCATATTTCAGATTGAAGTAAAAGGAGACATACCATCTAGGTGTTGACAATTGAAATTTGAAAGCATCTTATCCTTTTTTTTCATAACATTAATCACCGTGGTGGTGCATCCGTGAGCCTGGCCGATTTTGCAGTAGTTGCCTTTTGTGTCGCCCACAACTGGAAGAAGGTTCACACATGTCTATCATTGTCCAAAAAAGAAAGGGTAAGGAATCATTAACAATGACAAATAAAAAGAAGAAAAACAGTTGCTGGAATTAACAATGACACACCGAATGAGAACCACAAATAATATTCACCTTCATTGCAAATTGGCGTATTGTACCAGCGTTGGTTACAACAACGTCTGAAAGACCATCAACGATAGCACGCCATCCTACATTTCATGAATTAGACCCGTGGTCTTTTGCGTCACTCGCAACTGGAAGAAGAAGCTCCACCCATGTCTGCTGTTGTATATGAACAAAAAGTGTTAAAAAAAACTTTAAAAAAGATGCATCTAGAATGCATATGAACATGTTGAATATCAAGTTCAAAAAACTATAATGACCTTCGAGACAAACAGATGTCGACTATGCGTTACTTGCACGAAGACTACGATAGAACGATACAGGCTCAGTTTCATCGGTTTCTGTACATTCATTTAAAACACGTCTTGTATGTGTAAGTTGATTCTCGTGGACCGACTCGTAAACGCCTTGCGACAAAACTGGTGACTTGGACTGATGTTGGAGTATGTGTAAATTGATTCTCGTGTCGATTGTCGGTTGGGATTGGCAGCTTTGCTGCACATCTATAAGTTCGTTAAGTCGTTAAGCCACTGGCTAATGTGGCCCTTCAAAGCTACAGATTTGACCATAATACTTCCATTATGAGCATGACTTTTAATGCATTCCGCGGTATCACATTGCTCACAAACTTTACCATAATATACTAAATTCAAATATGTCTAAGAAGTCCTGAAAATATAGAAAAAATAGACCTAATGAAACAAAATAATGCTTATATGAATAACAGTATTGTTGTGTATATGCAAATACTAAATGCTATAAGCTCTTGTTTATGTGAGTCCATAAACTCGAGTTAATTAAGCCATAAGTCATTCGAAGGAGGCGAAGAGCTTTGGCGGTTTCCAATAGTACAGAAGTAATGACAGCTATTTACACAACTGTCACGCCATGCCCATATCAAGTATTAGTGATATTAGAGTAAAACTTGGTTCTATTTGATAAATATGGCACACGAGGATAGAGTAGGCGTGTACCTTTAAAAGTAAGAATATGGAAGAAGCATATGCATCTTCAGTCATAGATGTAAATCTAAGGTTTATGAGATTATGAACAACCATTCCAATGTTCTCCAAAGTTTTCTTATGATTATAATTGTCTTTATCGTCTCCAGCTATGATTGTACTCAACTCCTCTAATCTTCGTTGAAAATACCAATAGAGTACCTCTACAAACATGTTAATAACCAAATATTCAATATTCTTTAACATAGATATGTGTAGTAGATGACAACTCAAGAGTCACATACATACCGGTAAATTGGTGTGGCAGAGTGGTCATAAGAACTGAAGAGACAATTAATCGATATTTAGAGAAGAGGACTTTTTTCACATCTTCCCTTCCGTAGATGTGTTAGTATCATCTTGGCATAGTTGTAAGGAATTAACCAACATCGATAAACACTTTTCCTGGTACTGTTTTTCTCGTGATATTTCTTCCAAAGCCTCTTGCACCTGTTTAAAGATACACGAGACTTCTATAATTATAGCCCTACGAAAACGCTGTATGTCTGAGCATAAATGAAGTGCTAACATACATCTCTTTCTTCCATTTCAAGGTCTAGAAAAGCATCAAAATGCTTCCAAAAGTTTGGTGCACCATGTTTCTCTAACACGTCCTACTCACATCAAACAAGTTACAGATTGGGATAAAATAGTATCATAGAGCTCATATATCACTAAAGAACGGACATATACATGTCTGTAATATTATAAAAAACAACAGCAGCCGCCAAAAAATCAATGAAACCACACTGCATATAACAGACAATATAGGAATACATATTTTCTTTGTCACTAAATTGCCAGTTTAGGTTCTCTGCGTACATAATCCTAGTGCAGGAGTGATCTTAGGTTCATTTTATGTACAATGTCTTTCATTTTAAGAAGAAAAAATTCCCCCATTAAATCGATATCTTTATCTAGAAGACTAGTTCATGGTTGTTGTTCCTTGTCATAGAACACAGTGCCCCTCTCAACTTGTCAGATGTCAGACATTTTACTAACAAAGTGTGCTACAGAACTAGTGTTCAAAAATGACTGCTTACGAATCAGCTTTCCCCACACTTCGATTATTAAGCCTAGACCAAATGAATAAATGCATTAGGTTCCCAATGCATATCGACCGACACTTTCTAGTCTCTAGAGAAAGTGAAAGTGAAGTCTCTAATTATCGGCAACCAAAATTTAAGGATCCTCCACCAATAAAGAAGCACATGACAAAATATGAAAAAAAAATATTAACATCTCTAGAAGATATTCAATCTTTAAGTGTTATTAAGTCACAACATTATTGAGTCTCTTATTACTCTTCCATCATGAAAGAACTACCACCTTATTTCACATATCCATCTTTATTCCTCAACATTGTCAACCAACAAAACACCAAACAAGCCTTTAAATTCCTACTTATCTACCTTTGTCTCGATAGGATCACTTGCACATCAATTGTTAGTACAATGGATATATCAATCTTTTCTAACAACCTCTCGTTAACACGTTCCTCCTTTAGTCTCTCTCATCCTTCCCCTCTTTTCGGCTATATAAATTCATTTTCATTCACATCCAAGAGCACATCGTTTCCATCCTTGTTTTACTTTTCTTTTTATCCTTTTAAAGTATATTTTTTTAACATATTTTTCCAAGATATTAAGTGTCATTCGTCTACTTTTGAAAGGTTATTCTCATAATATTTTGGTATCAATCAATAAACGAATCCCATTCTCGTTTATTAAAAGTCGGTATGATCTTTCTCTTTAAATATACGTCTACAGTCTTTTAATTATATCATTTAGGTTGTTGATTTGGAAATAATTGTTGCATGCCTCTAGGTTCTAACTCTTTATCAAAGTATCATATTTTAGAATAATAACACCTAAGTGTGCATTTCTAGTTCTATGCTAATATCTTGCTATATATATATGCACTTGTCTATTAACTTTGTTTTGTAGCACACATCTATATCTTGATTCCTTGGTGCCCCAAACAATATGAGCATACATCAAAGGGGAGCACTTGCAAGTGTTCTACTCATATAAATTGCATTCATAGAATGTCTTGAATTTTGATGGTAATTTATTTGATCCACGGATCTGCTAAAGTCACTATGCAACTAATGTACTAATCATGGGGTGCAATGAGCAAGGGGAGCTAGAAGATATGTGGATAAAAAGCATGAAATTGGTTAAACCATGATGATAGAAGACTTCACTAGGATGATGCAAGCTCACCTTTATAGGAAGATAGGATTGGAGATTAACAAATACGATGAAGAGTTCATTTATACTCAAAATACTTCACCTCCTCCACTTCAAAATCATGCTCAACCTTAAGGATCTCTTCTCACACCTTCAACTTATATATTTGAAGTACCTACTTTCTTTTCATGCCTTATCCTTATCTATCACTACCTCCACTAAATTATCCAAGAAACACATAACCTCCTCAACTTTATTTCTCGTGTTTTCTTCTCATTCCTCCAACCTCTATACTTGGAGCACCTACCTTTTTCTCATTCCTTTCACATTAAATAACTCCTTCTCATAATCAAAACGTATATACTCAGAGCACATACCTTCTTCTCATTTCTCCGACATACATACCCGGAGCATGCACCCTCTTCTCATGTCTTCTTCTCAAACCTCCAACCTATATGCTCCAATTAATACCTTTTTACTTTAACAAAAGGGGAGAAGGGAAGTGTAAACGAGTAACTTTTGAACTTTACTATGTGTTATAGTTTACATAGTTTGTCATCATAAAAAATGGGGAGATTGTTAGTGCAAATATTACGATATTTAATTTATACGATCTCTTTATGTTTTGGTGATGACAAACATGTAACTTGTAATACATAACGTAAAGTGCGCGAGTTACTCGTAATCACATATCATCAATGCATACATGAATCTACTTCCCTCGACATCTCAAGTCTACATCAACATCGACATTTGTTTGCACCCGACGTACAAACAAACATTAAACTTGTAGGATGATTAAAGATATAAGTTTTTGTTTTAAACTTTATAATTTTATAAATATAACAAAACTATTTCTCAAAAATTATTTATACAAATTATTTTTGAATTATAAAAAAATATTTTATATGATCCAATCTTCTACTCTTTCCTTCTGCCCTTAAGTGCAAGAAAAGAACTTCGGTTATCTTCAAGATCCGAAGTTATGTAGTCTAGTTAGTCCATTTGTAACAATTGTTACATATAGATCGAGTCTATGTCTTTCATTCTTGTGTAGTTGTGTAGATCCGGATAGTGTATAAATCCGAAGATGTTGATGGTGTGTCGGTTAGAGTAGGACTAGGACTAGGACTTGACATTTATGGGTGGTAGATTGGTTCTAGCTAGGATTAGGACTTGACATTTAGCTAAGACTAGGACTTGACATTTAGCTCCCTAGTATTGTGGTATGATATGGATTCAGGACATGATTTTTGAAAGCACATCGATGATGAATGATATAATGATTAGAACATAAGCGGTTTTAAGCATTTTAATCAATATCTAAAAATAATAATCACATCTAGCGTTAATTAAAGTTATGTTGGGTAATGTTTTGAATATGATTTTATACTTTTTTAAAATGTTACATTTTAGACCCTGGGATTTGAAATATTGCAAATAGGTCCTTCGAGTTTCCATTTTTACGACTTTGGTTCTTCAACTTTTAAAGATATACAAAGTAAACCTTGGACTTTGAAAAGTGACATAAAAGAAGAAAAACAACAACGTGTATACCTTGTAGCAAGGAAGGGAAACAACAACGTGTATTACATCGTGGGCTTATATTATGCGAACACTATATTATTTTATTAATGGATGAAACTTACTAAATTATTCCTCAGACAACATTCGGAAACATCAAAGGGGTGTTTGGATAAGCATTTAACAACTGCAACTTGAAGTTGCAGTACTCATTTGCAAGCATTTTTCTTGGTGAATCGGGCGAAAATGTTGATTTGAGCATAAATTAGCAAATAACCAGTTTTATGACACAGTATACACAGCGTTTACGTCATATTTCAGATTGAAGGAAAAGGAGACATACCATCTAGGTGTTGACAGTTGAAATTTGAAAGCATCTTATCCATTTTTTTCATAACATTAATCACCGTGGTGGTGCATTCGTGAGTCTGGCCGATTTAGCAGTAGTTTCCTTTTATGTCGCCCACAACTGGAAGAAGGCTCACACATGTCTATAGTTGTCCAAAAAAGAAAGGGTAAGGAAGCATTAACAATGACAAATAAAAAGAAGAAAACAGTTGCTGGAATTAACGATGACACACCTAATGAGAACCACAAATAATATTCACTTGCATTGCAAATTGGCGTATTGTACCAGCGTTGGTTTCAACAATGTCTGAAAGACCATCAACGATAGCACGCCATCCTACATTTCATGAATTAGACCCATGGTCTTTTGCGTCACTCACAACTGGAAGAAGAAGCTCCACCCATGTCTGCTGTTGTACATGAAAAAAAAAGTGTTAAAAAAACTTTAAAAAAGATACATCTAGAATGCATATGAGCATGTTGAATATCAAGTTCAAAAAACTACAATGACCTTCGAGACAAACAGATGCCGACTATGCGTTACTTGCACAAAGACAACGATAGAACGATACAGGCTCAGTTTCATCGGTTTCTGTACATTCATTTAAAACACGTCTTTTATGTGTAAGTTGATTCTCGTGGACCGACTCGTAAACGCCTTGCGACAAAACTAGTGACTTGGACTAATGTTGGAGTATGTGTAAATTGATTCTCGTGTCGATTGTCGGTTGGGATGGGCAGCTTTGCTGCACATCTATAAGTTCGTTAAGTCGTTAAGCCACTGGCTTATGTGGCCCTTCAAAGCTACAGATTTGACCATAATACTTCCATTATGAGCATGACTTTTAAAGCATTCCGCGGCATCACATTGCTCACAAACTTGACCATAATATACTTAATTCAAATATGTCTAAGAAGTCCTGAAAATATAGAAAAAATAGACCTAATGAAACAAAATAATGCTTATATGAATAACATTATTGTTGTGTATATGTAAAGACTAAATGCTATGAGCTCTTGTTTATGTGAGTCCATAAACTTGAGTTAATTAAGCCATAAGTCATTCGAAGGAGGCGAAGAGCTTTGGCGGTTTCCAATAGTACAGAGGTAATGACAGCTATTTACACAACTGTCAGGCCATGCCCATATCAAGTATTAGTGATATTGGAGTAAAACTTGGTTCTATTTGATAAGTATGACACACGAGGATGGAGTAGACGTGTACCTTTAAAAGTAAGAATATGGCAGAAGCATATGCATCTTCGGTCACAGATGTAAATATAAGGTTTATGAGATTATGAACAACCATTCCAATGTTCTCCAAAGTTTTCTTATGATTATAATTGTCTTTATCGTCTCCAGCTATGATTGTACTCAACTCCTCTAATCTTCGTTGAAAATACCAATAGAGTACCTCTACAAACATGTTAATAGCCAAATATTCAATATTCTTTAAAATAGATATGTGTAGTAGATGACAACTCAAGAGTCACATACATATCAGTAAATTGGTGTGGCAGAGTGGTCATAAGAACAGAAGAGACAATTAATCGATATTTAGAGAAGAGGACTTTTTTCACATCTTCCCTTCCGTAGATGTGTTAGTATCATCTTGGCATAGTTGTAAGGAATTAACCAACATCGATAAACACTTCTCCTGGTACTTTTTTTCTCGTGATATTTCTTCCAAAGCCTCTTGCACCTGTTTAAAGATACACCAGACTTCTATAATTATAGCCCTGCAAAAACGCTGTATGTCTGAGCATAAATGAAGTGCTAACATATATCTCTGTCTTCCATTTCAAGGTCTAGAACAGCATCAAAATGCTTCCAAAAGTTTGGTGCACTATGTTTCTCTAACACGTCCTCTCACATCAAACAAGTTACAGATTCGGATAAAAGAGTAACATAGAGCTCAAAGAACGGACATATACATGTCTGTAATATTATAAATAACAACAGCAGCCGCCAAAAAATCAATGAAACCACACTGCATATAACAGACAATATAGGAATATATATTTTCTTTGTCAATGAATTTCCTGTTTAGTTTCTCTGCGCACATAATCCTAGTGCAGGAGTGATCTTAGGTTCATTTTATGTACCATGTCTTTCATTTTAAGAAGAAAAAATTCCCCCATTAAATCGATATCTTTATCTAGAAGACTAGTTCATGGTTGTTGTTCCTTGTCATAGAACACAGTGCCCCTCTCAACTTGTCATTCAAAAATGACTGCTTACGAATCCGCTTCCCCCATACATCGGTTATTAAGCCTAGACCAAATGAATAAATGCATTAGGTTCCCAATGCATATCGACCGACACTTTCTAGTCTCTAGAGAAAGTGAAAGTGAAGTCTCTAATTATCGACAACCAAAATTCAAGGATCCTCCACCAATAAAGAAGCACATGACCAAATATGAAAAAAAAAATTAACATCTCTAGAAGATATTCAATCTTCAAGTATTATTAAGTCACAACATTATTGAGTCTCTCATTACTCTTCCACCATGAAAGAACTACCACCTCATTTCACATATCCATCTTTATTCCTCAACATTGTCAACCAACAAAACACCAAACAAGCCTTTGAATTCCTACTCATCTACCTTTGTCTCGATAGGATCACTTGCACATCAATTGTTAGTGCAATGAATATATCAATCTTTTCTAACAACCTCTCGTTAACACGTTCCTCCTTTAGTCTCTCTCATCCTTCCCCACTTTTCGACTCTATGGATTCATTTTCATTCACATCCAAGAGCACATCGTTTCCATCCTCGTTTTACTTTTCTTTTTATCCTTTTAAAGTGTATTTTTTTGACATATTTCGCCAAGATATTAAATGTCATTCGTCTGCTTTTAAAAGGTTATTCTCATAATATTTTGGTGTCAATCAATAAACGAATCCCATTCTCGTTTATTAAAAGTCGGTCTGATCTTTCTCTTTAAATATACGTCTAGAGTCTTTTAATTATATCATTTAGGTTGTTGATTTTGAAATAATTGTTGCATGCCTCTAGGTTCTAACTCTTTATCAAAGTATCATATTTTAGAATAATAACACCTAAGTGTGCATTTCTAGTTCTATGCTAATATCTTGCTATATATATATGCACTTGTCTACTAATTTTGTTTTGTAGCACACATCTATATCTTGATTCCTTGGTACCATAAACAATGCGAGCATACATCAAGGGGGAGCACTTGCAAGTGTTCTACTCATATAAATTGCATTCATCGAATGTCTTGAGTTTTGATGGTAATTTATTTGATCTACGGATCTGCTAAAGTCACTATGCAACTAATGTACTTATCATGGGGTGCAATAAGCAAAGAGGAGCTAGAAGATATGTAGGTAAAAAGCATAAAATTGGTTAAACCATGATGATAGAAGACTCCACTAGGATGATGCAAGCTCACCTTTATAGGAAGATAGGATTGAGAATTATCAAATACGATGAAGAGTTTATTTATACTCAAAATACTTCACCTCCTCCACTTCAAAATCACCCTCAACCTTAAGGATCTCTTCTCATACCTTTAACTTATATATTTGAAGTACCTATTTTCTTTTCATGCCGTATCCTTATCTATCACTACCTCTACTAAATTATCCAAGAAACACATAACCTCCTCAACTTTATTTCTCATGTTTTCTTCTTATTCCTCCAACCTCTATACTTAGAGCACCTACCTTTTCCTCATTCCTTCCACATTAAATAACTCCTCCTCATAATCAAAACGTATATACCCAGAGCACATACCTTCTTCTTATTTCTCCGACATACATACCCGGAGCATGCACCCTCTTCTCATGTCTTCTTCTCAAACCACCAACCTATACGCTCTAATTAATACCTTTTTGCTTTGACAAAAGGGCAGAAGTGAAGTGTAAACGAGTAACTTTTGAACTTTACAATGTGTTATAGTTTACATAGTTTGTCATCATCAAAAAGGGGGAGATTGTTAGTGCAAATATTACGATATTTAATCTGTACGATCTCTTTATGTTTTGGTGATGACAAACATGTAACTTGTAATACATAACGTAAAGTGCGCGAGTTACTCGTAATCACATATCATCAATGCATACATGAATCTACTTCCCTCGACATCTCAAGTCTACATCAACATCGACATTTGTTTGCACTCGACGTTAATCACGTAAGGTATGTACAAACAAACATTAAACTTGTAGGATGATCAAAGAAATAAGTTATTGTTTTAAACTTTATATTTTTATAAATATAACAAAACTATTTCTCAAAAATTATTTATACAAATTATTTTTGAATTATAATGAAATGTTTTATTTGATAATTATTTTGAATTTCAAAATCTGGTCATTTCCTCCCTAAAACAAGTGTCACTTTTACCAGATTTCACCTTTACCACAAAAAGACAAAAATGGGAGCGTTTGTCGGAGCGGACCCTTAAATAAGCCGGCGGCCCCTTTAATTATTGGACGGCCCTCATATATATGGGACCGCCATTGACAGACTGGTAGTTTTCAGCTCCTATAAGTAGTGGGTCACCTCCAACCATTCTTACAACTCTTTTGCACGAATTTCTCTCAGTTCTTTCTCTCTCTAGATCTCACTAAATCTCTCTAAATCTTTGATTATTTAACTTGTTTAATCTTGTTTAAATGTGATCCAATCTTCTACTATTTCCTTCTTCCCTTAAGTGCAAAAGAAGAACTTCGGTCATCTTCAAGATCCGAAGTTATGTAGTCGAGTTAGTCCATTTGTAACAATTGTTACATATAGATCGAGTCCATGTCTTTTATTCTTGTGTAGTTGTGTAGATCCGGATAGTGTATAAATCCGAAGATGTTGATGGTGTGTCGGTTAGTATTTCGATCCACAAAATACAATTATGGGTGGTAGATTGGTTCTAGCTAAGATTAAGACTCGACATTTAGCTTAGTGTTGAAAAATAATGTAAGCAACACGGTTTATGTGTTTAGGCTATAAATCACAAGGTTTGTTATGTTGGGTCATAAAACATAACGGGTTTGGTTGTACCCGAAGAAGAACTCGATATCTAGCTTAGTGTCGGAAAATAATGTAAGCAAGGCTATAAGGTTTTCTCCACCGAAAGGGAGCTTGTTGATTATTAAAGTTATTCTCGAGTTGGATACTCGAGGAGTGGAGTAGGGCGAAGAGGAATTTCATGATTGAACCACTATGAATCATCATGTTCGGTTTGGATTTCCTTTTACTTATCTCTTTATGGTTTTATTTACTTTATCTCTTTACTTTTATATTTGCATTGTGTGCACGATTGTGTGGATAGTTGCGTATATTGTGTTACTTGTGATTATGTATTCCCTTGATTTATCCAGGCGGCCCCCATATATTTATGGGACCACCGGCAGTGAATTTTGCAATGACTAATCTAAAGTTTTTATAAAGGAAACGTATTCACCCCCCTCTACAGTTTCCACATCCTCTACAAATACCTTATAGCAATCTGAGCACGACTAGAAAATAAAAGAACACCTAACAAATAACATAACACACAACGATATTTCTTACCGTTTATATTGTGTCCCAAAACAAGAATCAAAATTTCCCTAAGCGAGTCAGAAGTGTGATCCTCCATTTAAGATTTTCACAAAGCCATTTGTCATTGATATAAGAAAAAAACAGATATATATTAATTTGGTAGGCCTATAAAGCTACAATATCAAAATGTGGAATCAGCTTAGTCTGCAAGCCAACAAACTGTAATCGAAATGCACTAAAGATATAGTTTAAAACATCATCTCGAAATTAGACATCAAACCTCCCAACGCAAAGAGTAAAGTGGAAAGTTTCGATTGTCAATAACCAAATCCATGTTCAAAACTAGTGACAATACGCTCCGGAATAGAATAAAAATCTACATACAAAAAATGCTGAGCCAACTCGCAAAGTGAAAATTTACTAAAAAATTAAATTTACAAACAGAAAGTGCCTAAAATTGTTTACTACATCAAAAATGAAAATTTACACAATTTTGCACTTTCATGTTTGAAATACTAGGCGAATACCCGTGCACGCATGGAAAATCCCTAGCGGCCAATAATTATGGATATGCAATATTGTGGTATGTTTTTTGTGTAACGTTTTCAATAGGATTGTTTGAGTCAAAGGAAAAAACGGTTTGGGAAATTTGAAGAAAGGGCATCCTCCATAGTAGAAGTAGGGTAATCGGGAGTAGACATTATTCTGATAACAACCCAACGATAAATAACATAAGTTATTTATTTAGTAAAATAATAGTTATGTATCTTTACATACTATTTCAGGAGATATGGCGGCATGGAGGACTTTCTTCGATGGAAAAGAAAAGTAGTTATAGTTAAGGTTTTAACCTTGTTCTCTATAACGTTGGCTCTGATACCAAATCTGTAACAACCCTATTTAGCAGCGGAAGTTGATCTGGGGTATTACTTCAAAGGTACAACAGTCATATTATAGAAAACGAATCAAAAAGAGTCGTTTTTGAAAATAAGTTATTATTCATTTATTTCATCAGAGTTTTTACAAAGAGAGGTCCCAAAATTTACAACATTTAAATGATAACAGTTTTTCCATCTTTAGTCTTTGCCACTCCGTGCCATCCGTAAATAATTACCTGAGATAAAACATGCTAGACAGTCAACGCAAAGGTTTAGTGAAATCCATAGGTTTAAGTTTAAATAATTTGAATGCAAATGCGGTATTTGGGTTACATTAATATACACCCAGTATTGAAAATATATTTATTATTATTGCCATCAGCTCATGAATCCGAATCCTTAGGGTATTGTAATATATAATTGCCTCTGCGGATGCCTTTGCCAAAACATCCGCGTGATTTCTAATAATGTGCAATTAGTTACACATACTTGGGTAAACAAATCAGGGAGTCCAACCCAAATAAATCTATTCACATTATTCACGCTTACTACGGAGAGTAATTAACGGTTCATGATTTATGGGGACTTAAAGGCAAAGCAGTTACCTAGGCAATAGTAAATTAAAATAGCATGTAGAAATAATTACATTCATGTTTATAGCATGTATCTCCCTCCCGGGTTTATAAAAAGATTGAAAAGCGAGGCTATGAACTCACTCGAATAGCTATAGGGAAATTGTCTGTAATGTATATGAAATGATAGTAACGGCTTGGCCACGCCAACCTCCTGAAAAGGGAGGGCTTTACCTGGTTTGAGACTGTGTGGCGGTGGGTTCAAACCCCGTGGATTATTCGGCCAATGTGTCGGAAACCATGGTTATCAAAAAAAAAATGATAGTAACGGCTTCGTCATAAACAACCTTGGGAAATATATAGCAAGTCTTAGTTTGATTTATTATGTAAGATTTCACGTCGATGTTAGTTTTGATAGAAAAATTATCATAACACCGTTCGGGCCATCATAATTTTTGAAGTCATTCAGTAAACGTTTGTGGAGCTAGGGCACTTTAAATCGTAAACCCAACAACTCAGACAGAACATAATACTAAGATGAAACCTCTTAATATGAAGCTCCCTTGTATTGTGATATGATATGGATTCGGGACATGATTTTTGAAAGCACATCGATAATTAATGATATAATGATTAGAACATAAGCGGTTTTAAGCATTTTAATCAATATCTCGAAATGTTAAGCACGTCTAGCGTTAATTAAAGTTATGTTAGGTAATGTTTTGAATATGATTTCATACTCTTTCAAAATATTACATTTTATACCCTGGGGTTTGAAATATTGCAACTGGTCCTTCGAGTTTGCATTTTTACAACTTTGGTCTTTCAACTTTTAAAGATATAAAAAGTAAAACTTAGACTTTGAAAAGTGACATAATAGACCCCTGTAGTTATAAATTTGATAAAATGATGCTTTTAGTCCTTTTAGTTATAAATTTTTGAAAATTACGATATATACCCCTTGCATGGATTATAATTACAAAACATGTCTAAATTGTCATGCAAATTTATTTTAACATTTCAATAGACATTTATAAGTTATAATAAGCTAAAATATGAAGATTTAATGTAACAGAAGTTTAAAATAAGGACTCGTTAAGCTAGGAAGCATAACGGGTCAAATTAGGGTTTTAAAACAAAAAGCGTAGGTTTTAAGACCAAATTCTTTTATGACTTATCAAATTACTTAGTTTAACATTAATTAAGCTTATTAGGATAGGTTATAACAAAAGTTTGAAAGTTTAACCTATAGATTAAGTAAAAACATGAAATTAGGATTTTAGGTGTACGGTTTTGGATCAAACAGGTATAACATATAGGTTTTTTGAGATCAAAGCTTTATATTATAATTTTAGCATGGTCATATGAACATTATAACATTATGAAAGCAGATTATAAGCTTAGAGAACCTGGCTTTGAGCTTATGGCTTAGAAATGGGTTAAAATCGGAACTTTTAGCTTTGTACGGCTAGTATAACAACTCCGGGGCTTTGTTTCTTCAAAGCTTCGCTTATATGATCTTATTATATGATCCTAGGATCAATGTGGAGCAAAGTATTGCTGCCTTATGGGTTATAGAGAGAAGATAGGGGGTGCGAGTTAGAATGAA
>BQNB010086820.1:4276-28084 GCA_026074375.1 Tanacetum coccineum
TATGTATTGCCTGATTCCTTTAGGTTTTGCAGCATTATGGAAGTAAGATGAGCAAATCGTTTTCTGATGACGTCCCAATTAGACCCACATGAACACGTGAACCGGATCTTGAGCTTTTTCAATACGCCGAGCAACTTAAATTTCACTTTGGAGCCTTTCGTAGAGCTTTCACTTGTAAGTCATGAGTGTTACACCAGTCTCCAGAGTATTTGTTAGCTTTCCATTGTTTGTAGATGTCAAATGATCGGATTCGGGCACGAAAAACTTTGCATGTTCAGCATCACTTTCTTCTTCCTGGTCTTTTGGACTAAAAAATACAGACAGGACTGAAAGCATAGATACAATCGCCAAAACTTTTTAACCCATTAACAGCATCTTAGCCACTTGTGGACTTTAGAAGCAAAACTACGTTCCTCAGATTAGCCCTCTGGATTTTTGGACGGGTTGAAGCATTTCTTCTTTGTGCACGTCATCTGTAAAGAGACGGTAGCAGGTACCGGCCAGTCCTACCTACTCGACCTGCCCATTGGTCAAAAAAACTTACCTATAGTTGTAAAGATTTGCATCTTTCAACGTTCCACGCAGAAGGACACCGTCTGTCATATACTGCAAACAGAACAGCATAATGGAACACTTTAAACGTCATAGAGTTAATAGTATTTTGCAAATATCAAGCAAATCTTTTAAGTCTGGTGACGTCTTCAAAACGAATAGCATAATCGACCAAATCTCCAAACTCCGTTTCCATCTCTTGAGTGAATCTTTTGGCAACACTCATTGCCGCCAAACGTCTTGGTTAAGTACAACAAATCAACTCGCACAGAAAATAGTAGGAGTTATCGATGTTGTTTTGATAGTGATTGTAAAGAATAGTGAAATATTGTATTACTTGATCATATTACAGTGAAATACATGGATATATATAAGAAACATTTAGCTTAGACATTAAGCTATGTTAACCTAATGGGTTGTGCCCGACCCTAATAAGTATTCTAACATTCCCCCTCAAGATGTGCATATATGTTGATCATGCACAGCTTGTTACAAATAGAATTAATACGAGTTTCGAGGAGTGCTTTAGTAAAGACATCTGCTAATTGAATTTTAGTTTTAATATGAGGAGTTGTGATTGTCCCATCTTCTAACTTCTCACGAGTGAAGTGACAATCAACCTCTATATGCTTGGTCCTTTCATGAAACACTAGATTGGTGGCAATGTAGATAGCTGTATGATTATCACACCACATCTTTATTGGTTTAGATAGAGGAAACCCAATCTCACAAAGTAAATTACGCAACCATACAAGCTCACAAGTCGTTTGTGCCATAGCTCTATATTTGGCCTCCGAACACGATCGAGACATAACATTTTGTTTCTTACTCTTCCAAGAGACTAGGTTGCCTCCAACAAAAACACAATATCCCGTTGTAGAGCGCGAAGTATTAGGACATCCAGCATAATCAGCATATGTGAACCCTTCTGCTATGTGGTGCCCATGATTAGCATATAAGATACCAAGTCCCGGCGTACCCTTCAGATATCCTAGAATTTGAGTAACAACATCCTAATGCCACGTTCTAGGAGCGGCCAGAAACTGACTTACAACACTAATAAAAAATGCAATATCAGGACGAGTAATAATGACGTAGTTTAACTTCCCAACTACTCACCTATATTTCTCAGGGTTCTATAGCAATCTTCCATCTTCATATTTGAGTTTCAACTTTGGTATCATAGGCTCATCACACGGTTTTGCCTCAATTTGACCTGCATTATCAAGTAAATCTAACAGTATTTCCTCTGAGAAAGGCAAATACCCTTACTACTACAAGACACTTCAAGAAGTACTTCAGTGACCCGAGATCCTTCATTTGAAAGCAAGTACCAATATATGATTTTAATTTCTTTATCCCAACTTTATCACTACCCATAATCACTATATCATCGACATAAACACAAGCAAAATGCAACCTGCATTTGATGATGAGTAAAAAACAAAATGATCATAAACACTCCTTCGTAATCCAAACTTAATTACTGCATTACTATATTTTCCAAACCAAGCACCCAGAGATTGTTTCAAGCCATAAAAATCTTTTTAAAGTTTACACACTCTCCCAGATTCCCCCTGAGCAACAAACCCCAGAGGTTGTTCCATATATACTTTTTCTTGTAAGTCACCATGTAAGAAGGCATTCTTCACATCTAGTGATGAAGTGCCCAATCGTAAGTTGCATCCAAAGAAATAAACAACCGAATAGAAGATATCTTTGCAACCGGTGAGAAAGTCTCAGAGTAATCAATGCCATAAGTTTGTGCATAACCCTTAGCTACCAAACGGGCCTTCAATCAAGCAATTGAATCATCGGGATTCATCTTAATACTAAAAACCCATTTACAGCCAATTGGCTTTTTATGAACAGGTAAATCTACTAAAGTCTAAGTACTATTATGATCAAGAGCATTCATTTCCTCAATCATAGCAGCACGTCATCCAGAATGGGCCAATGCTTCACCAACAGTCTTCGAGACTAATATCGAGTCTAAATTTGCAACAAAGGCATAAGAGGAGGGAGATTACCCATCATAAGAAACAAATGAAGAAACTGGATATGTACAAGTACGTTTACCTTTCCTAAGGGCAATAGGTATATCAAGTTTAGGTTGGTGAATCGAAACCACCAGGCGCATCACTAGGTGCATCAAAACCACCAGGAGAAGCACATGGTGAATCAGAACCACTAAGTGCATCACTAGGTGCATTAGAATCACTATATGCGTCACTAAGGGTGGGTACATCATTAGATACATTATTTGGTGCATCATATGGTAAATCTATGGGTGCATCTTTTAGATGGGAGGATGGCTCACGAATAAGATCCTCTTGATGACGATAAGTAATAACTGGAAAGTAAGGTAAATCTTCATGAAAAAATACATCTCTCGAGATAAGATAACGATGAAGTTGAGGAGAATAATATTTATACCCCTTCTGAATGTGTGAGTATCCAAGAAAAACACACATAAGCGACTTAGGATTAGTGATGTTAGGTTGAGTCACCTGACCAAAACAAGTACTGCCAAAGATTTTAGGATCGATAGGAAATACAGGTATTGTAGGGAATAAAACAAAATAGGGGTAATTTCCACCAAGAAAGCAGAGGGCATGCGGTTTATCAAAAGTGCACGAGCTACCTCAAGCAGATGGCTGTTCTTATGTTCTGCAACCCCGTTTTGCGCTGGTCTGTAGACACAAGATGACTCATGAAGAATTCCATGCTGAAGCATATATGACTGAAATTCTTCTGAAAAATATTCCTTCGTATTATCACTTCGTAAAGTTTGAACAGTAACATGGAATTGTGTTTTTATTTTAGCAACAAATGAGCAAAAGTGTGTAAATACTTTGGATCAGTTCTTCATTTGATAAGGCCAAGTAACACGGGAGCAGTCATCAATAAAGGTGACAAAATACATGAAACCAGATTTAGATGTAACAAGACATGGACCTCAAACATCCGAATGAACTAACTCAAATGGGAATGCAGCCCACTTATTTTATCGAGGGCTTAAATGGACAAGTTGATGTTTAGCAAACTCACAAGAATCACAACTTAAAGATGATAAATGTTAATGTAGGAAACTAGAAGAGGGGGAGCTTGAACCATTCTAGTGAGGGGGGGTGGTGAACTTCACTAAATCTTTATTACACTCACAGATATACACCCTTGGATGACACTTATTTTCCCAATTCGTCACAAATAACACAATGACATTATTGGAATCTACACACAATCCAATTTACTCAAACAACACAAGTTTAATTAATGAAGGACATGTGATATTGAGGAGGAAGAAGTGTGATCACTTAATAACAATTCATTCCTAGATGAATACGGATTGTTTTTTCTTGCACATTGATTAGAAAGAAGGAAGGGAAGAAAGAATTAATCACTTGAAAACAAGATCAAAGTATGTCAGTGATCAAGATATGTGTTTTATAAAGAAAGAAAGAAGAGAGGAAAAGTAGTATCTGAGAAAATCATGGCAAGAGGTTCTGTTTTTCAGGATGATGGGTGTGCTGTAGTATTTTTAGAGACAAAATTAGCCGTTATGTGGGCGGCGGTCCTGAGAGGTCCCTATATATATTAAGGGGGCGCAGGCCTATAAAGGGGAGTCGCCGTAGAGTGACGCTATCTTTTTGTCTTTTTGTAGGGAAGGTGTTAATCTGTTTTGGAACCTTCCATTTTGGGGGGTAGAAAAAATCTAATTTCATAATTTATGATTTTAATTAAAAACATTTCTTTTATGAATAAATTTTTTTTTTACTATTTTTATAAAACTCTTTTGTAGAAAATGTAAGGTTTAAGAAAAAATATTTTCATGATCACTAATATGTTTAATGGGATTTGTTTTATCATACATTAAGTGATTAATCTTTAGTAGATAGGATTTTAGATTAGTAATTTATTAAAGTTTAATTTTATCGTAACGTTTTTACATTTTGTTATTATTAAAACATGACAGAACTCGCGACACGCGCTCTCTCTATATAAATAAACGGTTTTGGACATTATTTGTATTAACAGTCTCCTGTTTTTTGGATGATGACAAAATATAAACTCATTTTGTATAAATTTAGAAGTTTTATAAATTACTATTGAGTTTAATTTTCATTTTCCCCTTGATTCGTAAGCTCTCCCCTTGTTTGAGCACCAACGGGATCGATTTTTTTACGATAATTTGTTTGCTACAAAACAAGGTTAGAAATAGAAGTGCAAACCAACATAGCATGACAAATATCTTAAGAATATAAATCACACTTTTAGAAACTCATAAATAAAGTGCATTCAAATTCTAGAAAGATCATATATAGTCATGTAGGACAATATATGAAGATACAACATAATATAATCATAACCTAACACAACATAATTTGAGCATCTAATAAAAGTAAGCGAGTAGATTATTCTTGATGTTTAGGAGGTATTTTAAGGAGAGTTGGTAGTGATGGATGAGGGGAAAAGAGTTGAGGGCCCAATTATGAGAGATTTTGGTTCGGTTGAGGTCATCTTTCAAAACATTGAAGATTTCACGAGTTCCCAAGCAACAGTGCCAAAAGTCTGAATGAAAGATTACTTGGTCTAGGCAAGGAGGATGAGTGAATGGTGAGGAGGGAGGTGAATGATTTGTTAATTCAATTGCATTTTGAATTGTGATATCAAGAAGATTTGAAAGGTGTAGAAGTTCATGCAAACGGTTTTCATTATGATTTTGATTAGAGATTTATGGAGGTAAAGAAGAGGATGAAAGATTAGATGAATTAGGAGAGGGAGGCAAAGGAGTAGTATCAAAGATTGGAGAGGTTGGTGAAGTTTTAGGTAGTGAGTTGTTTGGAGATAGAAGAGGTGAGTAAGGCAAGGAATGAGTGTTTCTCCAAGGATCTATGATTGATTTGTGATATTTTTCACCATAGTTTCTAGAAGAAGACATGTTAGGGGTTAGATTAAGATGAGATGTGTTTGATGAGTAGTGATGAAGAATATGATGTTCTTATATAGGATAATGCATGGCAAGGCATGGTATGTTAGTATTAAGGTGTAAGAATTTGTTTGGGTATTAAGGGAAATGTCAGCTTTTTACCAAAAGATTAGTCAAAGGTTTAGAAAAAGAGAGAAGACTAAAATGAAATGTGACAACTGATGGCGGTCCCAAAATGTTTGGCGGTCACAGATATATAAGGGGGCCGCCTAACCTTTTAGAGGGCCATTTTCTGGAATTTTAGAAATTTTCAAAAAGTTAGTCTTTTGTGTCAGAATAACTTAAGAGGGTTGGATGGGTGATTATGGCATCTCCATTTCATCAAAAATCATATAATCTAGCTAAATAAATAAAAGAAAAGAAATCATGCAATGAGGCAAAGATGAAGCATATAAATGACTTAAAGATTTACTAATTGTCACATAGCAAGCATGAAATAATAACATAGACATGTTGTACACGTACACAAGAAATAGTGACAAAAGTTAAGAAGATATTACAACATAATAATAATAATAGTACGTATGTTGAGTAATAATCAAGAAATGTCTCAACTAACATTTGAATCATCACTTGAGACTTCATCAGAATATATGTAGATGATTGATTAAAGATGAATGGGATGAACCCAAGGTTTCATGGATCCCTAATATGATTTGTATTTTGATATTCATAGATGAGGATTAATTTTGATGATATGTTCATATAGACGATTTAGAATCATTCCATATGGCATTGGAGAATTTGGTTGATTTTTAATCATTTCAACTCGTTTGGTTAGAAAGTAGGCAAAGTTGGAAGGAGTACTTGTTAAGATGCAATACATAATGTGACATGATGATGCAGGAAGAAATGGTGAGTCATTTTGAGTGCCAAATGCATTATCTTGAATGATTTCATTCCAAGATCTCATGTCATGACAAAGCTCTTCCTTGAGGATTTTGTTTGGAAAAATTGTTTGTCCGGTTGTTGTAATTGATTGAATGATTTCCATTAGTGTTGCGATGTGTGTTTGATAAGGTGTGTTTGATTCTTGATTAGTTTTCAAGGAGTCGAGAGAGGGTTCTTCAGAGTAAGAACAATTCTCTTACATGGAATGAAAAAGAGAGAAATTGAGGCAAATGACTTTGAGTGAGAACTAAATGTTCTTTTTAATGCCCAAAATGTTAAGAAGATGTTTTGATTCTTGTCTTTAGTGATTTCTATTGAGGAATAAAATTCAAGTAGAAATCTTGGACAAATTCCTTCATAGAGTTCATATATTTTCCGAAGTTTGATAATTTGAAAGAGGGTTTGAATATTATCGAATTTAGTGGATTCAGGAGATATAGGACGACCTTTATAGAAATGACCCTACATTCTAGGTTCGGATGATGGGTTTTTAAGACTACAGGAATGTAGTTTTCATCAGAGATTGTTAGAAAGGGATAATTTTAAGGTTCCCTTACTTAACAAGATGTCTAGTGTGTGTGCCTATATGCAACAAATGTGGAGTAACGATTAACTCAACCTCAACATAAAATCCTATGAGTTAACCCAAACGCTCCTTAATTTAATTTTGCTCATCAAACAAGTCAAAAAATACATATAAATTATGTATCTCAAAATCTGTTCATGAGATCATTTTGCATGTGTTTGAAATCGTTTTTAGGTTGTATTGACAATGTAAAACAACAATTTTATTTTGTTCCTAACGTGAGTGATTAGGAAAATGAAATTGGGGTTTTGGTTCAAAATCAATTTTTCGACAAACTCATCAATGTATTCAAATCCTATATCTACGGGAAGTATATTAGTTGTACATTGTATCCTAGTAGTTCTAACTAAACAAAATTGTAAGAAAAATGGAAAATCCCCAATTTTGATTTTTGGTGTTCATCATGAACCCTAGACTCAAATTGAAAGAAAATAGATGAAATGACTTACAATTGATGATCTTTTTGATGTTAGAATTGATTATTAGTATTGATTTGATCTTCAATTGATGTTTTAATGGTTGAATTTGAGTTTTGGTGGGTTTTTGTGTGTTTTCGTCACCTGCAGCACGAAGGGGGTGTTTGTTTTGGTGGTTTGAAAAAAAATTGTCTAAGTGTTCATATTCATGATTTGCTGATGGCGGTTCCATATCTCCTGGCGGTCCCAAATATATTGGGGGGCTGCCCTCAGGCAAGGTTTTTGAACTTGATTTTGACGAAAATTTTGGGAACATGGGTGACGTTTTAATTTGCATTTCGCGAATTAAAGGTGCTTAAAGTACTTCGGATGAAGTATTTAAGTTGCCACGACACGGAGTAGAACACGAACTAGAATTGAGACAGAAGAATAAGAAACAGACTTATATGGTTTATGGAATGTGTTCCATCATTCATAAACCAAGACGTAAATAGTTAAACGATTCACGTTTAAGGGGTTTAGTAAGAATGTTGGTGATGTTGTCGACGGACGACACTTTTTCAATTGAGATATGTCCTTTTTGGACATTATCACGAAGAAAGTAGTGGCGTATTTCGATGTGTTTAGTACAAGAATATTACACCGAGTTTTTGCTAAGGTCAATCGCGCCTTTGTTGTCGCACATGATGGGAACGTCGTCGAGTCGTACACCGTAGTCGATGAGAGCTTGTTGCATCCATAGTGCGTGTTGACATGCCTTTTCGGCGCTTATGTATTCGACTTCGGTAGTAGATATAGCAAGAGCGGTTTGTTTCTTCGAGAACCAAGATGTCAAATAACATCCCACAAATGTACAAATACCGCTAGTGCTTTTTCGATCCACATAATATCCCGCATGATCAGATTCGGCATATACTACAGTTTTTATACCGGTCCTCTTAGGATACCATAATCCTAAATGCGTAGTTCCTTTAATGTATCAGAAGATACGCTTAACCGCTTCAAAGTGAGAGGTTTTGAGAGTCTCTTGAAAGCGGGCACAAAGGCAGACACTAAACATGATATCAGACCTACTTGCCATTAGGTATAATAAACTACCTATCATGCCTCGATACTTGGTACTATCTACCAACTCACACTCTTCATCTTTTGTGAGTTTAGTATCGAAGGACATGGGGGTTTTCATTGGATTAGAATCTTTTAGACCAAATTTTTAAGCATTTCTTTTATATACTTAGATTGATTAAAGAATACACCATCTTCCATTTGTTTAATTTGTAATCCAAGGAAGAAGTTAAGTTCACCCATCATGCTCATCTCGAACTCGTCATGCATGATTTTGGTAAATTCGTCACAGGTATCTTGACAAGTCAAACCGAATATAATGTCATCAACATATATTTGAACAATGATGAGATTTGAACTTTTCTTCTTAGTAAAAAGAATGCTATCTACCATTCTCATTTTATATTCATGTTTAATAAGGAAAGCTTTTAATCTATCATACCAAGCTTTGGGTGCTTGTTTAAGACCTTATAAAGCTTTCTTTAATTTATAAACATGGTCTAGTTTTTCAAAATCAATGAATCCCGAAGGTTGTGCCACGTGTACCTCCTCATTGATAAAACCGTTCAGGAATGCACTTTTTACATTCATTTGGAATAATTTAAAACTAAGGCGCAAGCATAGGCTAATAATATCCTAATAGATTCAAGTCTAGCTACCGGGGCATAAGTTTCATCATAATCGATGCCCTCTTGTTAGTTGTAGCCTTGAGCAACTAACCTAGCCTTATTTCAAGAAACAATACCGTTCTCGTCTAACTTATTTCTAAACACCCACTTAGTTCCTATAATTGTCATATTCTTAGGTTATGGAACTAACTCTCAAATGTCATTAGCAATGAATTAATTTAATTCTTCTTGCATGGCGACTATCTAACTTTCATCTCGTAAGGCTTCATTCACATTCTTAGGTTCTATAGTTAATATAATACAGTAGAAGTTACTTTGGTTTTAGGCTTGTGATCTAAGGGTTCTTTGGTTAAGGTTTCCTATAACATTTTCTAAGGGATGGTTCCTAGATTCCTTAATAGTGACTATTTCGTCAATCTCTAATGTTTCAACCTCAACAACATTTTCTAAGTTTTTTTTTTCGATTTCCCTAATAGCTTCTTCTTCATCTAAGTCATCATCCACCAAGGTTGATGTCTTAGAGGGGGAAGTTTCATTGAATGTCACGTTGAGTGATTCTTCGATTTTCCTAGTGTGTTTATTAAGAATGATATAGGCTTTACTATTTTGGGAGTAACCTAGAAAGACACCTTCGTATGACTTTGGGTCAAACTTGGTAAGGTAGTCTTTGGTGTTTAAAACGAAGCACTTGCTTCCAAACACTCTAAAATAGTCAAGAATAGGTTTCCTACCTCTCAAGATTTCATAAGGTGTTTTTCCTAGGATGGCTCTAATTAGGATTGAGTTGAGAATATATGTTGAAGTATCTACGGTGTTACACCAAAACTTTTGTGGTAATGATTGCTCGTTCAACATGGTTCTACGCATTTCCTGAAGTGTCCTATTTTTCCTTTCAACCACGCCATTTGATTGAGGAGTGCGTGGAGCCGAGAAGTTATGAGTAATACCATTGGCATTACAAAACTCTCCAAATTGCACTTCATTATCAAATTCTCTACCATGGTCGGTTCTTATCGACACTATTATACATCCTAGTTGGTTTTGGATTCTCTTACTAAAGATTTTGAATTGATCGAAGGCTTCAGTTTTATTCTTAATAAATCTAGTCCAAGTGTACCTAGAGTAGTCATCTACTATGACTAAGGTGTAGCGATTTCCTCCGTAACTCCGTACGGAGGATGGACCAAAAAGATCCATGTGGAGAAGTTCTAAGCATCTAGTCGTTGAGACTATGTTCTTAGCTTTGTGACTAACTTGAGCTTGTTTTCCAATTTTGCAAGCATCACAAAAATGTTGATCAAAATTAAGCTTAGGTAAGCTTCTAACTAATTCCTTAGAAGCTAACGATTGAATGAGATGCATATTTGCGTAACCTAATCTCCTATGCCACAAGGTGGAATTCTCATCAATCGTTGCTAGACAAATTTGATCATTTGTCTTATTTCCTAATTTCATCACATATAAGCATTTCTTCCTAATACCTCTACCTATGACTTTACCGTTCTTAGTAATTTCACTATCATGTTTAGAGAAAGTTACTCTACACTTATTATCACATATTTGTCCTATACTTAGCAAGTTAAATCCTAAGTTATCAACATGTTCTACATTATCTATTTTGAGAGAGTCCTTAGAAATCGTACCTTTGCCAATGATGTTACCGCGAAGATTACTACCAAAAATGACATTACCTCCATTGTATGCCTTGTAAGTGGAGAAGAGTTTTTAGTTACCCGTCATATGTTTAGAGCATCTGCTATCCTTAATCCATTCGTCGGGCTCTAAGTCGACTCCAAGGCATATCTCATTAGGTGCTTGAGCTACAAGACATGTCTCGTCTTGGATCTTTTCATCAACTTCTTCACCGCTATCGCTCCAAGAACCTCCAATAAATGCTCTTTGGTTCTTGTCTCTCGGTGGCTTTGGACATTCTCCAATAAGATGATTTGGATCGCCGCATCTAAAGCATTTTCTATCACTTTTACCGTTCTTGTCATCACGGCTTCTTTGAAATGTCTTTTTGTCATTTCGAGGCTGTCTCGCGAATCTACCTCTTCTCTTAAAGAACATCTTGAATTCTCTTACCGCCATGGCATACTCTTCGTCTTCACTATCGGAAGTCGAACACTCTTCATCACTAGATTCTTTCTTAGCCTTTAAAGCAAGAGATCTCCTTTCAACTTTTTCTTTGACTGTTTCAAAATCTTTCTTGATGATCATCTCATGGACTTTGAGGTTTTCAATGAGCTCATCAAGAGATAGTGATGTTAAGTCTTTCGACTCTTTAATCGCCGTGACCTTTGCTCTCCATTTAGGATGTAGAGCCCTAAGAAACTTACTTACGTAGTTCTTTCTAAAATAACCTTTATCAAGAGCTTTAATACTAGTAATAATAGTATTAAATCTAGCTAAAGCACTATCTATAGATTCGTCTTCGGAAATGACGAATTGTTCATATTGTTGAACCAAAAGGTCGATCTTATTATCTTTGACTTAACTATTACCTTGATGGGTGATTAACAAAGTTTTCCAAATTTCTTTTGCCGTATTACACATGAAAATTCGTTCATATTCTTTTCTAGGCAAAACATTGTAAATAACCATTTTGGCTTCATTATTTTTCGCATGCCTTCTTTTAAGACCATCAGTTTGTTTTTCAAAAGGGACAACCTCATCAAGTTTGGTTTCCGGATTTTGAATAATGAGTTGAAAATCATCATTTGTAATAACATGCCAAAGATCTAGATCTTTTGATTTAACATATGTCTCGAATCTATTTTCAAAATAAATAAAATTATCACTTTCAAAAAGTGGTGGTCTTTGCATAGATTGCCCTTCTAGATATTTGTCGAAATCCATAGATCGATCTTGGCTTTAAAATACAATATATTTTAAAATTCTTGAGTGACCTTGGCTCCTCATACCAATTGTAGAAAACTGAAAGGGGGGGGGGGGGGGGTTGAATAGTTTACCGGTTAATTAGTCGTTTTAAAACTTTGCTTATAAAATGGTTTGATTCGAGTTGTATGCCAATCAATCAACAATATGAATCAGAAAAAAACTATCTAATGTAATGAATTAAGTAAACAATAACAATATAGAGAGATAAAGATAGAAAGGATAAAACCAAGACACCAAGATTTATAGTGGTTCGGCTACGAAGCACCTCTTCGCCCTACTCCACTCCCCGAGTACTCCACTCCCCGAGTACTCCACTCGAGATTTCACTATGTCAACAAGCTCCTTTTAGGCGGAGAAAACCGTTTATACGTCGCTTACTTTCTTTTCCGACACTAAGCTAGATGTCGAGTCATAATCTTAGCTAGAACCAATCTAAGACTTCACTAAGTCTTTATACACTCACAAGATATATACCCTTGGATTGACACACAATCCAATTCTCACAAATACACAATTTACACTATTGGATCTACAAACAATCCAATTTACACAACAACACAAAGTTAATATAATGAAGACTTGTGATCTTAAGGAGGAAGAAGGAGATCACTTAATAACAATTCGTTTCTAGTTGAATACGATTGTTCTTCTCTTGTACTTGATTAGAACAATGAAGGAAGAAATAATTAATCACTTGATACAAAATCAAGATATGTTAGTGATCAAGATATGTGTTTTAGAAAGAAAGAAAGAAGAGAGAAAAGTAGATCTGAGAAAATTCATGGCAAGAGGTTTTGTTTTTCAGATAGGGTGGCCCAGTATTTATAGGAGACAAAAAGAGCCGTTATGCAGACGGCGGTCCCTAATATATAAGGGGGTCGCCAGGCCTATAAGGGGGGCGCCGTAGAGTACGCTCCTCTTTTTGTCTTTTTGTGGTGAATGTGTTATCTGTTTTGGAACCTTTCATTTTGGGGGGAAAAATCTGATTTTAAATTTATTGTTTTAATAAAACATTTCTTTTATGAATAAATACTTTGTTTTTATATTTTTATAAAAACACTTTTGTAGAAATGTAAGGTTTAGGAAAAATATTTTCTTGATCACTAATCATGTTTAATAATTTGTTTATCCATACCTTAAGTGATTAATCTTAGAGATAGAATTTTACGATTAGTAATTTATAAACGTTTAATTTTGTCGTAAACGTTTTTACATTTTGGTATTATCAAAACATCGAGAGGTCAAAAAATATAAATAACGTTTTTAGACATTATTTGTATTAACAGTGAATATTCACGACATAATTTCTTCAAACTCTAAAGAGATGGGTGGACAAGACGACAATGTGCTTCAAATGGAGATGATGAGCTAAGTCCAACTAAGGATTTTGAAACCTCTGGTTCAAACACGTACAAGACCATCACATTTTCGCCCTCTACCAATGGCCTTCTTTGTCTTGAGATATTTAAAAACACAATACTCAGAGTAGAATTTAACACTACATTGCAAATTTCTCGTAATTCGACTAACTGATAACGATTAAATGAAAATTTAGGGAGGCTCAACACCGAAGATAATGAAATAGAAGGGCTCAAATTAACAGTGCCCGATCCATGAACTTGTGAAATAGACCATTCGGCAATTGTAACATGAGACGAGGATGCATACGTATCAAAATTATTGAATATATGTGAGTTAGAATCAATAACCCATTTAGTACTTGACGAGAATAGACAATTGCCAGATTCAGCAAAGTACGCATATGAACCTTTATGTTTCTTCTTCGCGTTATATCCGAATAACAAGCCAAGTAAGAGATGATCATTATAACTCAAACTCGTATTATACGATCCATCAATAAGCAAATAAACAAAAGTTGTCTAAGAAAAATATTTGAATTTGAATAACACAGTAACAACTGAAACCCCATATCATCCACATAACAAATATCAAAACTGATTCCATCAAATACATAAATCCCATTAATAGAACCATATCTCTAAAATACAAATCCAAACTTAAGTTTAATCTCACTAGGATAAACTGAATTCAGACAAGAAAGCTAACAATCACAAAATTCAAATTATATTAAATATGAACCAAAAGTCTAAAATAAACTTGATCTCACCGGGATGAAACTGAAATCAGGAGATGAAACAAAGCTCGAATCCTTTCACGAAAATACCTGAAGCAAATGGTTGTCAAACAATTTAGGGTTTGCGATTTAAACCACCCCAAATCTTATGCCTTTAATTGTACTCCCTTGGTACAAACACACAAGAACCATAATTTTCTAATTTATGATAAGTATGTTGTGATACCATGTAAAGAATAGTGAAACATTGTATTACTTGATTATAGGGGTGTTCATCAGTTTGGTTTTCGGGTTTGTGGGTTGTACGGTTCGGGTTCATCGGTTGGAAAATTTTCAAAGTTAAAACCAAAACAAAACCAAACCAATTATAGAACGGATAAAACCAAACCATACACCAAATTAGAATTCGGTTTGGTTTCGGTTATAACCAAGAAAACCAAATTCAAGTGAACTCCAACAACATTAGCAGCATTTTCCCCAAAATATAATTTAAAAGTTATAAATAAAAAGTTAAAATTTTCAAATAAAATTAGCAAATCAAAAAGTCTCACAGAGTGGTCATGTAAATTAATAAAAATGTTTAAGAAACAAAATGTTTCAGAACTTAACAAAAATAAAAGAAAGCGAACTAAGATAAATTTTCTTCGACAAAATTCTTCGAAAGCCTTATTAGCTTGAATATTCTATCTCCAAGTTTCCAAACACACTTGCAACTTTATTTTTGCTGAAATATGAGAATTTATATGAAACAAGTAGGCAAACTTTTAATTCAGTTGCTCACGAATATGCATCAAGCTTGATTTAAGAAGTGATAATTTAAAAAACTTGGATTGCTAGTTATGTTAATATGATTAAAGTACTATATAATTTACAATTTTTGTTTGGTTTTTCTAGGTTTTCTGGGTTTTCCACCAAAATAAGGTTTTCTCATGATCCCATCCCTATACACATATATATATATATATATAATTCTTCCTATGTGTATAGAGATATTTGGTTTTTCTGTTTGGTTTTGTTTTATTTTTGTCAAACCATAACCAAACCAAACACCAATTAAATACTTCAGTTCGGTTTCAAACCAGACCATACACCAATTAAAATTTTTGGTTCGGCTCTATTCGGTTTCGGTCCGGTTTCTTTTTCGGTTTGTTCGGTATCAAACCAAACAGTGAACACCCCTACTTGATCATATTACAGTGAAATATATGGATATATATAAGATAAATTTAACTTAGACACTAAGCTATGTTAACCTTATGGGTCGGGCCTGATACTAATACATATACTAACATATTATCGACAGTCAACAGTCAACAGTCAAATTAACAGTGATTTTGACTTTGCAAAGTCGCTTAGTGCTTCACCCGTTTTCATGTGTTGCCCTAATTTTGCATCTCCTTTGTAATCAACTTCGCCATCTTTAACAACTACTTTAAAAGTATATGGATGAGTCATCCTCTAAAAGCATTATGGGTTATGCTTGTTTTGTAAACACAATCCTCCCGTCTAGAAATGAAGGCTTTGTATCGGAAATAAAAGAGCTTAAATCACAACTACCAAAAAACGGAAAATTACCAATTTGACCTGTGTGATATTTCGACTCGTTTCACTTATGAGTGGTAAATAAAAAGTAACTTGGAGAAAAAACGGTGCGCAGTACACAGAACCTCCCAAATCAAATAACTTTAATGGAGAGTACCAAAAGAAATTTATATAATATTTTCTTTATTTCACAACAAGCCCCGTGGAGCTGTTTTTCTGGCCACATCGACACGTATAAAATGGTTCAGTTCAGGTTATGTTAATACCATATAAACTCCTAAAAAAAAGAATACTCGGGGTTTTGGGCGCTACACACATCCACATAATGAATGGCTGGAAACGAAAAGCATACCTGCAACAATTCATCTCGCATAGAAAATATTGGGAGGTACTGACATTGTTCTGATTTTGGCATTGCAAAATCGCTTACTGCATTGGATAGTCAACTACATCAAATTAGTTACATGGGAGCATAAAGGAAAAGTTCAAATAGCCCATCACTTTTACAGATTTTTCATCGAGTTTAGATAGTCCTGAATTTGTATTCTTTGGTTTCTTATCTCAAACAAGCAATCCTTGCACAAGAATCAGTTGTCAACTTTGGGGAAAAAACATGAAACAATAACTTTTTATCCTTAGGAAACTCAGTTAACTCCCAAGTTTCTAAGTAAAGCTTCCATTTCACAATTCATTGCATCTGTCCAATGAGTGTGTTTTGACGCTTCAAAAAGTTTCCTGTGTTGGTAAAAGCATTATGGTCCGAAAAAATACTCGTAAATTTGGTAAACGTTACCAATTTAAGAAACTCAACTATTAATATCAACTTGCATGTAAATATGCTAATATCAGTTCCTTTATTGCTTCAAAACTTAAGTAGAACAACACCAAAAACTGGATTGAGGGAAATTAAACCACACATAATTAAAAACATGATTGACCATAAACATACTCTTACACTAAAGTGAACTTAAGTAGAACAACACCAAAAACTGGATTGAGGGAAATCAAACCACACATATATGATACTTCACCAAGAAAGTAAACGTACTCTTATGTCTCTTACACTAAAGAAACAAGAGAATTAAACCACACATAAACATGTTCACTCCTTGTCGCAGTTACTCTCAACTTCACCATACAAGCTTGATGATAGACCTGAAAGAGTTCAAAAATAAAACCATGTTAGTGATGATTTATAGACAAATTTATGTAAAATCAAATTCTACAAAAAGAGAAAACAGATCGAGTACCTTATATACTTTGTAGCACATTGAGAATACTCTGCAACTCATTGACAACAATGTCAATTTTCATTCGTTGGGGTGGGGAATCCACAGAGCATGATACTCCGATCTTAATAGTTGCCGCCAAGCATTCTTCCACTTTCTTGGAGCATTCGCTCCTTATCTTGCAACACACTTGCATCGCCATCAATAACATCAACTACATGATCTGGTAATGCCATGGAAGCAAATTTATGAATGCTAAGACCTTCGTTGAACATGTTGTCTGTCGGCTTTTTCCCGGTCATCAATTCTAGTAATAATATTCCAAAACTGTAGACGTCCCCACTACTTGTCATCTCGCTCCCCATACCATACTCTACAAATTAAAAACAATAATTAAATTCACAAACGTAACCTGTAATAAAATAAACTCATCATATGGAAATAAAAGTAATGTTACCTGGAGGAGCATAACCAATTGTTCCTCAAACCCCGTTGAGCTGTATTTGCGTTAAGTTTGTACCAAGTAGACGTGGAGCTAAACCAAAGTCCTCCAACATGACCACCATATCATTGTCAATTAGAATGTTACTAAGCTTCAAGTCACCGTGAACAAGTACGTTGTTTTGACACGAATGTGAAGATAGTCAAGTGCGCTGCAACTCTCTGAAATATGTTATTCTAGAAGAATGTTGAGTTTTGATGAATTTGTACTTGAATGAAGCCAATCGTGCACACTTCCATTGGGCATAAACTCGTAAACCAAAGCTTTGAAATCATTGCGTTGAAAATCAACACTTGAACACGAAGTTATTATCTTCAACAGATTACGGTGTCGAATATTCCGCCATGCTTCACATTCTGCTAGAAAACTTTTGTTGGCTCCTCAGAAAGGAGGTTTGAAAGTATAACTTGTGATCGCAACGAATTTATCATCATTAGAATCGAGATTCCTACTGTAAACCTGCTGAAGCCCACCCTCGCTAAGAACAAATCAAAATTGTTGTGAGAACCCTTCTCAGTAGCCTTAAAAGCTGATTGTATTAAACATTCAAGAACTTTCAATTTTCGATTCCTAAAGATTGAGACAGGGAGACTCTTACGTTTCTCTTAACAAAAGATACACACAACATAATACGATGAGCAACGTCGGTGCAATCACAATGACTAATATGAAGAAAGGAAACCTTATTTTATGTCTACCCTTTTCCTTGCATTTGGGTAACTCAGGTGTAAAACCCCGCCACCACACAGCTATTGTTCCCCAAAACTGGAAACCAAAACTCCATGGCAAACACTCCATACAACCGTACTTCACCCTCAAAATCATAAAGGATAGGTTTCAACAATCTAAGAATTCATTGTTCTAAGAATTGGGGTATTTGCTGACAAATTATTTTGAGAAATTTCGAGTGGCCACCAATCTTTCCCAAGAACTTAAAGAAGATGTGTATTATGCCTTCAAATATGTTGCCCGACTAAGGTATAAACTCTGTAAGTCTAATGCACCTCACCAGGGTACTAGTAATGGTGCCCTCATAAAGTAATTTAAGGCTAAATCGAGATAGCTCAACGACATCTGAGGTCGTAATATCTAACGGGAAATTGAACCAGACAAGCAAATATGAGAGAGATCAAAAAAGTAAGTTAGTGATGGAAGTTGAAGAAGTTGTTTGGGTATTTTTCCGCTGAGTCTGTTATATCTAAGGTGTAACCCGTTAAGGTTTTTACATTTCCCAAGGCTTGATGGAATATATCCTTCTAATTTGTTGGAATATAAATAATGTTTTATTCAGACAATGATATAGTTTCGCCATGGCATCAGGGATAGGCCCTGAAAACTGATTGTTATGTAGACTAAGAAGTTGTAGCTTTTGTAGTTTACCAATGGTAGTGGGGATATTTGCTTTGAACCGATTAGAGTTTAAAATTAAACTGGTCAAGCCAACTAGACTACCTATACTTGAAGGGAGGCTTCCAAATAACTGATTGTCTCCTAAACTAGAGAGCTGAGTTGATCAGAAAGATTACCTATTGATACAGGAAGCACTCCTGTAAGTTTTTGCAATTTTGCAAGTTCCAACGCTACTAATCTGTCAGTATTTAAAAAATCAATAAACCTCAAGTCCATCAGCTTCTCCGAGTCCATACGGAAAGTTGTTAATCACTGTAATCTAATTGTATCAATAACTCTTAGTTTTGAAAAATCGATTGTCAACTTCCCACTAAATTTTGTTGTATTAGCATTTCAAGCATATCCTAATTTCGAACAATTAGAAATAGAAGGTGGAAGAACTCCGGTCAATTCGTTATTTCTTAACTGAAGGTTCTCAAGATTTGGGAGCTGAATTTCTGAAGGAAGACTACCAGTGAGGTGATTTTCAGCTAAGGAAAATCGAGCTAGGAGTGAGAGGTTGAAATGGAACGAGGTAATGCACTCCAATATAAATTCAGCACCAGAGTAAAATGTAACCAAGCATATCAATAGACCTAAAGTATCAGGATTGCTCCCACCCAACGGGTTCTCGACACAAGAGAACACTTCCATTGATGTAACATTCCCCAAGAAAGATGGGATTCCACCTGTTAACTTATTTTTGCTAATCTCAAGACCAGTAAGTTTCGAGAATAAACTGATCTCCTTGGGGATGCTTCCAACTAGCTTATTTCGAGCCAGCGAAAGCACGTTCGAGGTTAGAACAACCAGACAAGTTTTTGCTGATGACTCCAATGAAGTTGTTTCTGTTAAGATAAAGATGACGTAGCCTAGATAGACGGCCAAGTTCATGAGGAATGGCTCCTTGAAAGCTGTTGTTCCTGATAGAAAGCGTGCGGAGGAAGCTGAGGTTTCCTACATGAGGAGACAACGAGCCTTCTAAGCCTTGTGATTCTAGTATTAATACAGTCACTCGTTTGTGCCGCTTTCCACATAAAATACCACTCCGACACAGAAAATGAAAAGGAATCGTTCCACTAAGGTTAGAACCTTTTTCCCGGAACATGGTGATCGTCGACTTGAATGACAACAACGCGTGATAATCAGTCTCATTACTGCCATAGGAAGCAGAGACGGTGGCGGAAGTAAGACATGTTATCACAAGACCGTAAATGATAACAGAAATAGGAGAGGAAGTTGATAAGTAAATTACTGCTTGTGTTTGACTTCATTTTATAGGAAATAACTACACGTAATCAAGAATAAGCATTGGCTTTTTATCCTTAGTTTTTGCATGTTAACAGTTTGTGATCGACATGCAACTTGTGCAATGAATGGCTTCCACAAATTCCTTATCACCTTTTTGACATAGACATTTCATTTGGAATATAGTAGCTAGTCAAAGTGTTCATACGATAAATGGCCAAAAAGATATGTCGACAATAATTGTGAAGAGAATGTCATCCACAAATTCCATATCAGATTGGGATATAGTACACAATAATTGATCGATATCACAGAAGACTTTTAAGAACACTTGGGATATAGTACATTTATATTGCATAAAACGTATTTGAAAGTGTAATAATAAAATGTAAAATGGCGTAAAAGATAAACACATCTTTTAATTTAGTTGCGTATCAAATAGGAGCGTTTAAACAACATTCATAAGCTAAACCCTCGTTGCTAAACACTATATATTTTTCAAAAACGTTTCCAAACACCGTTTGTTAGTAATTTTCCTAACGCAATTTATCAGATGTCCTGATTCCTGATGTAATAATAGTTACAAAATGGATAAACTGTAACAACAACAACTAGTAGAAATCAAAACGAATGAACACCACCGCTAGACAGTTGTACCTCCATTTAAACGAATGTGTGTTGCGTGTGTAAGTCCAGGGGTTTACATTTAATCGACCAACACACACAGCAGTAGTACCTTTCCATTTTCAGTTTAAATCTTACTACTTATATACGGTGAATGTCCATTCTTGAAATTTGAAAATGATTAAAAATAAGTAAAGTGTTTTTCCTAAAATACTCCTTAATCCCCTTGAATACTTCTTAAATTTTATCTTAAATGGCAACTTTATAAATGTCAACTTAGAAAAACAGCTACACGTCAACTTAAAAAACAATGGACAGTCAAACGCTTTCTCACTTTAAAATGGAAACTTGTAAAACACACGTTTATCTTTTTTAAAACACACAGTTGCTTCTTAAAGTGAGGCATGTAGGATTTTGAGGTAAACCATTTGATGGATGATCAACGTGTGAGGAGGCCACACGTTGATCATTTGGCGAGTAGACAATGATGACATGGTGTTGTGTCTGTAGAAAAATGTATGGAACAATTTTTAAATTTGCATAACCATTAATCATAAAACATGTAGCGGAAGTAAATAAAACCTTACAACGATTTTCCATGAGCCAGCAATCCATATGCGCTTTATAACTAATCAAAATAAACACAACAACTTTGTGTACCTTTGTTTGGAGTGAGAGTTCGGTCTCATATTGTGGTGCGAACTAGAGGGAGAGATTTAGTGTTTGGTAAACTGATACTAATTTGATGATAACACATGTATTTATAGGCTTAACTGAATATTCACAAAAGATAAACTAAGAAATAATGTTACCAATAAAATATAAAAAAATAATATCCACATATAAAAGATTTGATATTATCAAATAATATCTTCATCTTAATTAAATAAATCAAAGACCAAAAGTCCGACACACCCTAAGGTGGTCGGCCGGTTCGTGGGCCTAACAAGGGGAATGCTTACTATTTTGGGCTTCGGCCCAAATCCCATCCTCACTTAAATTAGTGCAACTAATTTATGATCCCAAAACAAATCGTTAAACATGACCATTTATGTATTTACAATAAATATATAAAGTTGTGATCTCGAGCTATTGTGTGTGCCCTTAGTGAATCGTATGTTAGTGGCAGTATATAATCTCATTTACTATGCACACAATCCTACAAACATCTTCTTATGCAGTGTAAAATAAAACGACCAAATACCAAACAGTCAAGAGTCTAGCAACGAACTTAACCCGATATCGCCGGCTATTGGCTAGAATATCGCGGTCGATGGCCCGTATATATCCAGGTTAATGCGAAATCTATAGCCGGATAATAGTTAGGTCTAGGTCGGATCTAACTAGAATATCTGGGTCTTAGCCGAATAACCGGTTTTCTCAGCATGAATAACAAGGTCTAGCGAATATCCGGGTCTTGGACCAATCTACCCGGATATATCCTGGTCTAGGCCGTATATATCCGTGGGGTGGTCGTCTCCACGCCGACAAAAAATTAGGTGTCTTCGCCAGATATAGGCGGATTTTGTCCATATAGTGGTCGTTTACATCTTTTATATAATAAAAGAATTTCATCATTTCGGAGTTTTATAGCCAAATCGATCTTATAAAAAAATGGACCAATAAGGTACCTTGATTTTGAAATGTAGGCAAAATCGTGCGAGCTGATTGATTAAAAAAGTCAAAATTGAATCCAATTTGGTTTAAATTGAAGATTATGTTGGAAGAATTTGGCGGAGAAAAAAAACACATAAAAATATATGTGTCAAATTTGTGATAAAAAAAACTTAAAAAAAGATGAGGTAATTAATAAAACTTTCGTGGTTGAATCCATACTACTTATAAAACAAAAACATCCCTCTCTCTTCATTAATGCACAAAAAAATTAAGTAATCTCTACTACTTTATAAAGCATTTAGCTCATTATAATTTTAGAAGTCTTAAAATTTTTAAGTAAAAAATATTTCTTCTTTTGAAAAGATATAAACCCATTAAGAAATGTTCACTATACACATTTAAAAATCTCTAAAATCCTTTAAAAAAATAGCTTATTTAATTTAAAAGGTGCGTAACCACAATGTATTAAGAGTAAACTGCAAAAATCATCCTGTGCTTCGTAGTTTGTGGCACTAATCATCCCTAGCTGATATTATTGGCACTAATCATCCCTAAGTGGTGAAACGTTCGGCAAAAATCATCCCTAGAGGGATGATTTTTGCAAATCTTTTTGTTAAACGTTTTTCAAAAATCATCCCCAATAAGGATGATTTTTGCCGGACATTTGCCCACTCAGGGATGATTAGTGCCAATAGTATCGGCTAGGGATGATTAGTGCCACAAACTACAAACCACAGGGATGATTTTTGCAGTTTACTCTTTTTAATATAATTTAGCAAGTAAAAATATTGTCAAACTAGTTAATTTGTTTACGGAGTATTTTTTCAAGTTATTTGTTAATTAATTACGTAGTATTAAGTTTGTAAAAATAAAAATTACATGATAAATTTATAAAATTAAATCTTATATAAATGTGTCTATTTTGCTCATTTTATTTGTTAAGCTATAAATAATCTGATTTGCCAAACACTTGAAAAACTGATTATCTGATTATTGCGTTATCATACAACATAATCAAATCCAAACACTAATTTTCAAAACCACATTTTAAAACAGCTGATTATCTGATTATGCGTTTTCAAAACGAATAATCTATTTTCAATAAGCAATCCCAAACACCCTCTAAGTTGAAAACTAAATATATTTTCATGATTGAACATGTTACTGTAAAAAAATTAGAGGAATGCTAGAACCACAAAAGAATTCCCACAAAATATTTACAAAATGATGTGTCATGAAGTTAATGGCAATCTTAAAGTTACTTTTGACTTCTCTTTTTTACATGCATCCACAAGTGCATGACACATCATTTTGTAAAATATTTTGTGAGAATTCTTTTGTGGTTCTAGCATTCCTCAAAAATAAATTAAGTGTTTTTTATGATGTGGAGCTGATGTGGCGAGGGAAACCCCTCATCCACACCCTCTACTCTTAAACATGTAAACATACACGAACTGACTTTTCTTGAACATAACCGACACGCTCCGTACACTTCCACTTCCTTCATATGTTGTTTATATATTGCTATCTTT
>BQNB010086821.1:0-28084 GCA_026074375.1 Tanacetum coccineum
TGCGCGCCTTTTGCTAATATTCACCAACTACTCCATAATTACTGCAATTCTCAAACATGGGATAAATGATGCTATAAAATAGACGTTGTTTGATGTCATCAGAAACAAATAATAAAGCACACATACTACATCTTTTGTCCTCTCCTATGGATTTTAAGATGAATACCAGAGAGCATTGGATATGTAAGGGTTATTTAGGGCTGTTTATTTAAACTGCTGATAAGGTAGGTTAGGATTCGTAGAGACATTGCAAAAATACAGTTTAGTGTTGATCGAAAATGACTCTAAATCACACATCTTGCCATCTTTGAGTGTACATGTTTAATAGAAGCTGATTTACTTTACTATGTGGTGATGATTATTTACCGAACAACAAAGAAACTGCTGATGATTTTTTTAACTCCATACTATGTTTTGCAGGACGGCAAGTGCCAAGGTTGTTTGAAGAGACGGTTTCATGTATGTGGGGAAGCCTAGAAGTTTTTTCTTCCAAAATCAAGATCCCTAAGTAAGTCTTTTTAAACATGTTAAATGAAAATTCTTGATTGAAATATTGTTGAGAATATGATGAAAAGCCTCGAACCTGTCATCTAAACCCACTTTTGCAGCATCTGCTGCTACAAAACTTCTAACACAGGCAAAAAACCATCAGTGTTGTATGTTTTATTTTAAGTATGTAATTAATCCATCATAAAACTCGACATATATTAGACTGTGTTCAAATTTATGATGCAAAAATAACAAAACAGACAAATTAGGAACAACTTTAAATATATATGCTTTTGCATGAATAGTTAGGTCCAGAGATAATATGAACGTTCCCTGTAAAATGATCATGGTATATGGACTATTTGTCTTTATTTATTGTCATTTGGTTACTTTAGCTTTTGAGACTCCTTAGTTTAAGAACATTTAGCTTTTGAGACTCCTTAGTTTTTTCCTTGGGGTTAATCCTTTGATGACTTGTATGGCAGGGTCTGAGATTAATCAGGCTCGGTGGTCCTCTATAATATTAAAATATCAAAGGACTTTACATCGCGAATCAAATTTATAAAGTGGTGCATGTATATTAGTTAATTTGTTTGGGTTGAATTTAATGATCTTTAGGGGGTGTTTGGATTTTTTAGTTTGTTATAATAATTGCTATAGAAAACAAGGCCACGGGTTGGTATGGGATCGTTTGAAATGGGTAATCTTTAACAAAGTGGCAAAGTAGCTTTGCAAATTGCTGCTGCTAATATGTTTTTGTTTCCTATTTGAGTACTATTAAAATGAAGGTTGTATAGCCGCTTAGCTACTGTTAGTTTTAAATGTATATCTAAGATACTTTTCTTTGAATCCTCGAACCAATATAGGTAGATAGCTAATATCTTGGTATGTGGTAGTCAACTTCTTTATGTAAAGGAAAAAACTGTCTTATGCATCAATTATGAGTACATTCTGAATCACTTCTTTCTATTAATGTGGCAAGTTAGGTGGTTTGGATCAAAGAAGGTTCGAGTTAAAATGGGTCTTATTTTAGCTAATTATTTTGATTTGAATCATTTCAGGAGAACACAACCCAAACTAATATATTTATATGTGAATGAGTCAAATGTGGAAATGTATCTACAACCATGGTTGTTACTGCTCAACGCAGTTAAAAATACAATGTTGTACATGTATGCTTAAAATTCTCATTTTTATCATGCCAACTCTTATCCTGATATATATTCGTTAGAAGATATTTGTGAAATGTTCACTGTATTTTTTTATTACAAGCTATTCTATATGTTTACAACCTCTCTAAGACGTCGAATGAGGAGTAAAAGACTCCGAAATCTTCGGACAAAAGCTAACGTCTAGAGCCTTCTCTCGTCGCCCCTCACGTCCCTACAACATTTGGGATTTAAGGTATATACACTAAGATTGGAACCCGAATGAGGGTTGTGTTCAGAAATCACTCTTTGTCCATTTACGAGTCCCATCTGAACCAAAGAATGGGAAAGGAGTGAACATTTGTAATTGGTCAATATGAAAGGCCAAAGTGAATAAGATTTCTTCCTTCATATATTGAGTTTCTTTTGCATTATATTTTTAAAGATTGCTTTTATACTTAACTATTGTTTTTGTTTTCAAAAATCGTTGAATACAGGCGTGTGTTGACAACAAGGCCACAGGTTAGTATGGGATCGTTTGATATCAATGCTGCAAAAAGCTCACAGGTTGGTCTCAGTCCTCTTCAAATTGTTACGAGATAAAAGTTTCAATGCTATTAAGAAAAAGGGTTGCAAGTTATATCCATTATTGACTGAATTCTTTAGTGCTTCAACGTATGCCTCTCGAACTTTAGAAGAACATAGGGTTGAGTCTCTGTTTTAAGTAAAGAAGAACATAGGTTTGAGTCAGCTGGGGTGAGGCTGGTAAGAGTAAGGGTACTAAGGTGGTGGAAAAACATGCATGATACGCATCTTGGCTGATGGTTCAGGTTCTGATACAAATTGCTCTTTTTGCATAAGGTAATATTAATATAATGCCGCCACATACTTACTACAACAAATTGGGAGGTTATAAATTCACTATAACACTACACATGATGCTTAGCTCACTTAACAATTTTAAGTTCCTTTCTTTGACCTCTTAGCATTAAAATATAACGCATTGCTAGTGTAGGATATCAAACCTACAATCTAAGATGACTAAATGAGAAGGAAATTCTAGAGAGAGAAAGAGTTGGTTAAAACACTTAGAGAGAGAAAGAAACTTTTATTATGAAATAAACCAACCCCTTCCCATGGCATGGAAAGGGGTATTTATACCCTTACATGACGTGGTCAACATAAGGAGCATCTTATGTTGAGCCGGTTAGCTTAGCTAAGTTCCAAATATTATACTACGAGCTACTTAACAATATATTGGTAGTGACCGAGACTTTTTCGTATTCCTAACAATCTCCCCCTAAGGGAGGTCACTCCAATTTACAAAGCCTTAAGCTTAACATTCTATGAATGTCTTCAGTCTTTGCTCGTAGTCTTGATTTCTTTGATATTTATCTTGTGAATGTGAAGTAGTTATCTTTAGACTTTTAGGCTTGAGCTTATTCCTTTAGCTTGACTTGAATGTGATATTGAGCTTCTTGAGATCATCAACCAAGCATAATCTCTTTTTGCCATCTTGTAATCTTTACCTTCTTGTGAACTTGTAACTTTCGGACCGACATGCTCATACCTTTCTTTGTCTTGAAAGCTTGAAAAAGTCATCTTTCTTGAAAATCTTTAACTTTAATACTTCATCATTTCAAAGAAGACATGCGGTATCAGAGTATCAGAAGTCTTTTGAAACATGTACTTGAGCTTTCATGATGTCTTTACATATGTCGGTCGGGTATAAGCATGTGGCATTGACTTCGACTTGTCATCGGTTAACTGCTGCCGCCGTCAGGAAACCTGCATGAATGGGTTAGTGATAAATAACATATATGGACGAAAGTGTCTTTATGACTTCGTCGAATACGATTGCAATAAGCATAGTTTCCCGTTAATCAGTATAAATACTGCCTATGATCAGGTAGAATTCAAGAGAATCTCCTGGACAGGGTTTCGCAGCTGCACTATCCTTTCTCATTACCGGAGCGTCTCAAAGCAGTCAACACGATAAGAGTGAATCGATAAGTTACTGTCTTCCTGATTAAGTAGTCAATTCATGTGCATCTTTCCTATGTCTAGATACCCTTGTGCGGCTTCCTATGGATATAAGATTGAAAATTAATTTAGGAAAATCAGTTGGTGTGTTAAGATGCAAACGGTTTTTATAACATACCAACAGTTTTATCTTTTTTCAAAATTCATTCATCAATTCATAAGCTGGACTGAATCGATATCCAGTATCACAAGTTTGATCCATGTAGGATCTCATGAGTCACCTACCACGGAGCTTGTTTGATGTTGGTTCTGGAAGGATTTCCATCGTCACTGTGAATACTTTAAGTATCACTTAGATGTTCTGGCAATAGCACAAGGACAATGCGTAGGACTCTTAATACATTTCTTGTTATCACAGTGTGTGAATCAACAAGTATATTTTGGATAATTGTCTTAATGATATTTATGGATGATCTCTTTTATGGCTCTCGACTCGATAGTGCACTTTAGTTTTAGTAATCGGAGGCTGGAGCAGACTGCCACCTTTTCAACATCAACTAACTCGGAGTGAGAAAGTCGATAGAAATGTGTTTATCTCCGTGAGAAATGAAACAAGCGAGCGTCCTTTATTTGAGAGACCTTGAGTGCTAGGGATGTGTACAAATTTGCATCACAAGGAGGTCCATGATACTATCTTCACTACCACAACATTCTTAGTGGGGCCTAAGTGTAAGGAGGGCTTCTTTTTTTTCACCCTTTATCTTTACATTTCTTTTTCATTCTTCAACCCCTTTAATGCTTACCAAGACTTCATCACTAATACCTTATTGGGTTTATTCCAGTGTTAGCTCTGTCTTAGTCTGCATTATTCCCTTTTTCTCACTTTTACTCCTTTTGTATCATACTCAAGGACTTCTATTCTATCTAATGGAATGTCATTGGGTAGATCCCTCCAGTTCTGACTGGATCATGGGAACGAATACATAATATTAACCACCTTATAACTCCAATTAATTACATGGTCGGTCTTTTGGTACTGTTCTCATAGCCTTAAAACCATTTGAAAAACTCAATCAAGGTACTTGTGACATAAGTCAAAACATTTATACCTTGATTGTTTTTACTTTTCAAAAATGCTCCCCCTCAACACGTGCGTCGATATTCGAAAACGTTTAGCACATGAAGGGTGAAGCTCGCACTTGAATCCTTAAGATCACATCTTTAGCCATATATTTTAATCACATTTTCTCTCCTAATAAAAAATGTGAAATCTCTTGATATTTTGGATATCAATTGATTCAAATATGTTTGAAAACTGTTTGGGGGAGAGAAATGTTCCAATTACTTAACAAGCCTTATTAGGAGACATTATAAAATAATATGCTCCCCCGCCTCAATATTATGAGGTATATGTAGAATAGTGTTAGTATACTTATAATTTTGAAAAAAAATTATGAATTTATTAAAAAAATTTATAAAATTCGTACTTAAAAACACTATATATTACTTTTCTTGATATTATAAGACAAAAGCTACATATCCACATTATTCACAAGATAGGATTTAAGATTGGACTTGACAATCATTCGGTTCATATCATCAGTGTGTAGTCCATCACGAGTTCCCGAGCACCCACCAATCTTTTTAGATTTCTTATGATCTGTCTTTCTCGCATCTGCTTGTCAATAAGTTCGACCATAAGCTCGGACCTCCTTTTGTCTATAGCCGTCCACTTTATCCTAGACATCTCCTTGTTGTATCCTAGACAAAAATAGAGTATTCTGTGATGAAGCGCATCGTGAACAGTCTTGAGTGTCCTGTCCAAGAAATTATACAGCTCATTAGCCCGCATCACTCTTTTCTGTTTGTTCAAGTCTTTATAGATTACCCCTGGTGGTTTGTATGATGGAGTGTAGAGTTCTTTGAATTCGATTCTAGGAAAGGTCTTCTGAGCTTCGGTGATATTAAGTTTCTTTTAGTAACTCTCTACATCAAGCTGGAGATCCTCGACTCAACGTTTGATGATAAGACTTCTTGTGAACATGCGAAGTGCCACAATCAAGTCAACGTCACTACCGTCAAGTTGGAATAACTTGTGTTGAACCACAAGAAGAAGCATGTCTTTAATGTCGTTCAGGTGTAGATCAACAAGGTCACCTTCTTTAAACTTGTATACCTGACGATCAGCTCGTCTCATCGTAATCTCTTCCAAGTGACCATAACCATGCAGTTTCTTGACACTCACACTGACCACGCTTAGAATCTTCTGGGTAGATTAGACATTATGCTTGGAAAATTTGTTAATCTAAGATCTATACCAAAGTTTACGCCTTTCACCCCAGTGCTTGATTCTCTTTAACACATCTTTGTCATACCCCACTTTGGTAGCACTCCAAAGCGTAAGGACCATATCTTCAATTCCCACGATCTCATATCGAGCTGCTTTTGTCTTCGTAATAGACGTAGTGTATGTATTTTCAGGTTCTAATGATTTCAGAAATTCTAAATCGTTGTTAAAGAAGTATTCAGCGGTAACGGTTAGACAGCCTAGACGACCTTTCAAGGGAAGAGGCTTGGTCAAGTCAAGGGGGTAACAATCTCCTTCTGGATTGTTCCAATCAAGTCTGTCTTTCAATGCTTTGAAGCACTCTTCCATGTTATACTCAAGTTCGATGCTGCTTGTACATGTCCCTTTCAACAGCTCATAGACAGGTCCTACTAAGTGTGCTTAAGTAAGATTTTCTATCTTGAGTCGATTCATGGCATACTTGGAGAAATCAATAGGAGTGGCCATTAGTTCATCAAATGAGATTGGATTCTTTATAGCATACACCATTTGGTTGAACCAAGGCTGTTCAGGTTGATCAATTACAACTTGATGCTTGTTCCATTCTGGATCAGGAGTAGGAGGCCTTGAAAGTTGTTTGAACCAATCTTGCTTTGGAGCTTTGCCCTTAGTCTGAGTCGAGTCATCAGGTGGTTGATCGATATCATTTACCACATCATCAACAGTTTGTTCAATGACATCAGAGGTCATCTCAACAACTGGTTCTTCAACTGGTTCCTCTGCAGTCATAGATTTGCTAGATTTAGAAGTTTTAGCAGGAGATTTACCTTTTGATGTTTCTTTGGAGGTAGATGATTTCTTTGATAACTCAGACACTTTGGTTCTACTTTTCTTGGTCTTCTTACCCTTATTTGGTCCAGTTGAAGGGTCTTTTCCATCACGATCTCTTTTTCTCATAACTTTTTTTGCATCAGCTTGGCCACGTGCAATATCATCATTAAGAATCAATAAATTGAGCAAAGCATCATATAAGGCTTGATGCTTGTCATGAGTCTGAGAGGAGCGGCTTTTGTCCATCTTTTCAAATAGAATTGTCTTCAGTTCATATTCAGACAACGACTCTGCTGCTTTGAGAGAAGATTAAGCTTGAGATGAGTATTGAGCTACTAGGAGTGGAGTCTTCTCAAGTGCATTCTTTACCGTGCTTTGAATCACCGGAGTAGCGAAGTCAAAAACATCCTTGGGTAGAAACTTTGGCAATTGATTCTTGACCTCATTAATAATATTTGCTTGCACATACTCTTCAATCATCTCCTTGTAGTCAACTTACTAAGGATACTTCTGGATCAGTTCTTCCGTATGTTTCTGAAGCACCTTTTGAAGTGCATCTCCCAGACTGGATCCAAGATATACATTAACAGCTGATGGTATTTTAGATATAAGTGAAGCACGAAGTGTTGTAGTATTGTCAGCCTCTTTTAACTCTTAAACATCTTTCTCTAGTACAGATACTCTTTGAATAATAGCACTGAGTGGATATGGAATCGTTGTAACAGATGGAGCTTCGGTGGTGATTGGTGGTGTAGGGATCGATGTTGTTGTTTGTTGTAGTACATGTGATATGGAGGAGACAGTTGGATGAGGTGGAAGAGTTGTTGCAGGTGCTACTAAAGGATTTTCGGGTATAGGTGTGAGGACTGAGGGCTCAAAAATCATAAAGACCGGTATAGTAAGTATGGAAGGAGACTGGATATGTGGTATCTTTTATTGAATTTGGACATCCAACAAAGAGTTGATCTTAGCATCTGTAGTATCCTTGACAGTACCTACTAAAAAGTATCAAAAGAAAGGTTAAGAAATTGGTTACCGAACCCTGAATATACAGATAAGCTAGAGCTTGTTGGAGGAAGTTCAGCTTTCTTGATCTCATCCTTTACCACTTCTGTCTTTTCAACATCTGCCTTTGCCGCATCAGTAAGTTCTTCATCACCGTTCCCAGTGTCATCATCTTCATCATTTGTCATTTCTTTATCCTCATCGTCAGTTTCTTCATCATCGTCTTGTACATTTTCTTTACTATGTACAAATTCATCGGTGATTTCCTCATCGTCTGTCTCTTCAAGTCGATGCTTTTGTCATCATTATTATCATCATCATCATTATCATCATCATCATCTGCATCATCATCATCTTCCTTAGAGTATTCACTTTCTTGTTCAGATCCCTAATCAAGTATTACATTGGCTTCAGAAGTAATCTTTTCCTCATTGAGAACCCCTGGTTTAGTACCAGTTCCTTCACTTGAGGTAGCAGGGACGACTGTGGACTCATCAAAAACCCCTGGTGTAACACCAGTTCCTTCACTTGAGCCTCAAGTACCTAGCTGTCTTTTGCTGGTTTTCTTACTTTCTTTGAGTGCTTTCATTGTGTCACCAGCAAGTTGTTCTTCAGGAATTAAAGTTTGAACACCTTTGAGCTTCTAAGACGGATCAAGTGACTTCTTCTTTGACACACTAGAAGTATCTCTGAAATTAATACCGGACGGTCTTCTCTTGGCAGGCTCGAGGACAGATTCAGTCACAATCCTTGCATGAGCAGCATAGACTTGCCTTGCTACTTTCTCTTCTGCAGCTTCAGTCAAGCTTATAGATTTTCCTAACTCCAAAGCAATGTCTGGTTCAGGAACGATGTTATCATCAGCAGAAATTGTGACTTTCTTCTTGATTACTCTTGTACTGCCTGTTTATTTTCTAGCAGGTTCAGAGTCAAATTCTTAAGACACATCAACATTTGCCTCATAAGTGTCTGTAGTCTTCTTCCCTTGTGAACCTTTACCTTTTCTCTTTTTGGGAGGAATTTAACCAGTGTTGTATTTAATGGACATCTGATAAGACTCTGATTGCTTAATCCCTTCCTTCAGCATAGTCTCAGGAATGGGAAGTCCATATTCCTAAAAGTCTTCGCCAATTCATACAAACTTCAATCTGCTTACAACACCGTCATCTTTAATTATGTGGGTGTGCAAGTACGGTAGCTTGGTAAGGGATTGGTGTTTAGAGAGGAAGTGATTGATAATGATTTTGGTGAACCTGGGGTAAGGCATGTTTTCACGTTTGCCTTTCTTTAGCTGCCTGTAGTCAATCTGGAATGCAAAGTCTTCCCAAATCAATTCAGGGTAGTCAACATTTTCCCTGTAGAACATTCCCCAAAGGATGTCAATCCTGGATTTCCTCAATCTGTCATTGCTTGCAGCTTTTCCGAAAAGATACTTGTTGATAATAGCAGCTAGATTTCTCCATGGTTGATGCATGTGGTTCATATACATGTCGGGATGCTTGTATAGTAGACCTTTGTAACCAAGATCGAGGAGGAAGGTAAGAGTAGTCTCATCATCTGGAATTTCAGCAAAGTCTACTCCTTAAACTTTTAGACAGATATCAAGAATCTTCCAAAACACTTCAGCATCTACCAAGCACTTCTTATTAGCAAGAAGAAACTCATAAGAGTTTGTGCATGAGACATTCTTAATAGTGTTCCAAAACTAATGCATAAAGATTTAAGGGACTTCAGCAGAAATAGTGAAAGCCTTGTAGCAAGTAGAGTTCTTGATCACATCGATGATAACTTGAAAAGTCTCTTCCTTTTGTGGTATAGTAGTCTCTAGTCTAACATTGGTAGTACTGATCTTGACTCTTTCCTTAGCTGGAACCTATTTTTCATCACGAGCAAAAACTTGACGGATTTGTTCTTGATTCATGATCTTGCTTAAGAATTAACCAATACAGTTCATATACACAACAAATATATTTTACTGATTAACTTGATTATCCTTGATGATTTGATTGCTTGAAGATTGTGATTAGGTTTCATGCAATTATGTATGTATTAATGCACTCTATGAATAAAGTCAACTAAGGTCAATGGTCAAGGTCAACTCTAAGAATAAAGTCAACATGACAAGTCAAAGTGATCCTAAGTTAAACTTTCAATTAGAGATTAGTTAACACGTAAACAATCATGGCAAAAGATGTATTATGACATAAAAAACAAGCTTTACACAAATTAAAAAATTTGGGCAGAGCTTCTTTTCATAAAATGTCATATTTCGCACAGAATATTACACCTGCATGTTTTGCACAAACTTTATATATTTCGCACAGGATATGACGTAGACATATTTCGTACATATAACATGTTCCGCACAAAATATGAAGAGAACTTATTTCGCACAATCATATAACAACATATTTTGCATGAACAATACAAGGTATATTTTGCATAGATAACACATGACATGTTCCGCACCATTCAAAGAGACATGTTTCGCAAGGTTCTTAAAACCTAAACTTGGATTTTAACAATTTTTAAACATGTAATATACAAACATAAGTATCTCAAATCATTCAAACGCATTTGAAAATCAATGAACACAAGATTTAAATATAGTTTGGTCTCATTAATGAGAATTCAAGCATCCACAAAAGGAAAACACATGGCACATAAACTCGAGAACATCTAGGAAGCACATAGCACAAATTAAGGAACCCTTAACAGTTAACTAACACACATAGCACATCACCTAAGCATACATTCAACCATTTTAGAAATTTTCACACCTAGGAAACCCTTTTCCAAGCAAAAAAGGACATAGAAACCAAAATATAAGCTAAAACGATATAATAATGCACTAGGGTAGCTTATTATCATAAGCCCACAAACTCTTATTCATTATCTACATGATTCGCACCAATCATAGCACATGAATTACAATATCTCACGCATCAGTTAATATTATCAAAAACTGCTATAGCCTAGTCTAAGACGCACCCTAATGATCAAAACCCCTCAATTAATTTGAATAAACCTTAACTTTTTCACTTATGAAACCTAAATCGTATTTAAGTCATTTCGAGTGATTTAGCAAGGTTTAATCCAATTCCTTTAGTGAAAATGACGTTAAAGGATTTATAAACGAGTTAGAATGTACCTTGAGCCTTGAAAAACGAGTTTTGATTTTAGTCTTTAATGAGTGCAAAATGTGTTTGAGAGAGAATGAGGTGTGTTTGGATTTGTGTAATAGTGTGTGTGTGTGTCATGCGATTTGTGTATCAAGTATAACCGGCCAATTTTAGATAAATGACCGAATTGGCCCCACAAGTTTATTATGCCTTCTATTTCCATCTTAACCTTAGCCTTAAGTTTAAAGTTGTTATAGAAATGACACAATGAGCCCCTAAAGTTGTAAACTTAGATTCGTATTCCTAGATTTTGCCATTTAGTCCCTAAAAGTTGAAACAAATAACATCTTAAGACCAATTGAGTTACAAATACATTAACTCGCCTTTAATTGATGATCTGTTATTGCTAAAAACTTTTCCTTTTATTCCGAGATGACTTTTGAAAGAATTTGAAAATTTATCCCCCTCAAATAATGTCCTGTTTTCTATTTAAAGAGCTGTAGACATTGTTTGAGTGATATAAAATCTTTTCTGATGAAAAATTGAGATGATTAATTATTTTTGAAATACAACACCAATTAAAAAACAAGATTTCTCTCGTTTGACATAAATAAATGCACTGACACGTACACTTATTTGATATAGGAAGCACGAGTTGTATTGCAAAGTAAACACAAGCCTTTGCATGATCGTAAAGTAGATCATGCCCGAGAATTGGAGTTCTCATTGTGAGGTCAAGTTTTCTTTTTGGAGAAATACTTGCCTTTAAGTTGAAGACTGTGTTGCTATCTGAAACAAGAGCAAGCCAAATGACATGTTTTGAAAACATTTAAACTTCTGCTCGAACTTTATTTACAGCTTCGTATCATTATTGAATGACATTTCTAAAGCCGTAACTATTATCGATTTTCAAAAGACATGTCATGAAAACCCTATTTTTGTATTTTCTAATTTTTTTAATTTTCTATTTTCTTATTGTAAAATTTTATAAAAATGAAATCTTTTTGAATTTTTCTGGTTTTCTTATTTACATATAATACACATAGGATATATAACGAGTTACCACCATTACTCATCCTCTTTGTCTGCCAGATTTTTTAGTGTTTGAGGAGACATACTTCTCATTCCAAGCTTGTTGATAAGAAAGTCAAGTCGTTCTCGTCCTAATGCCTTGGTAAAGATATCCGTCAGCTGATATTCTGTTCTGACTGAGTACAGTTCAACCACCTCATTTTCCACTTGCTCTTTGATGAAGTGGTATCTGATGTTAACATGCTTGGATCGGGAATGTTGGACGTTGTTGCAACATAAAGCAATGGCACTTTTGTTATCGCAATACAGAGGTATCTTGTTGAACCCAAGGCCATAGTCAGTTAAGTGTGATCTCGTCCATTTGAGCACAACATCCTGACAAGGAAATTTATTCAGCTTCCACCAACTCACAAATCTATCACCTAATAGTTGCATACTTCCAGGTGTACTTCTTCTAGTATCTTGGCAACCAGCGTGATCAACGTCTGCAGAGCTGTTAGTACAATACAAGAATCCTTTGAATACCACAGACCCATGTTAATGGTTCCTCTTAGGTATTAAAAGATTCGCTTAACTGCATGTAAGTGTTTTTCGGCAGGCTTTGCCTGAAACCAAGCACACATGCATACAGCAAATTGAAGGTCTGGTCGACTGACAGTCAGATACATAAGGAAGCTAATCATTTCATGATAACGTGTGGGATCAACTTCCTTTCCTTGTGGATCTGCATCCAGTTTGGATTTCTCCACCATGGGAGTATCCACAGGGTCACTGGTTTCCATACCATATTCTTTAGTTATCTCAAGAGCATATTTGGATTGGTTAAGAAAGATGCCTCTAGGACTTTGAGAAATCTAAAGTCATAGAAAGAATGACATTTTTCCCATCATCGACATCTTAAATTTTGAACACATTATTTCAAAAAAAAATCGCAAAGATCATGTTTAGTGGAGGCAAATATAATAACATCTACATAGATCTGTACCAGTAAGATGTCTTTGCCTTCTCTCCTGATGAACAATGTAGGATCAACGGTTCCTTTGGAGAACTTCTGGAAGAGTAGAAATGATGAGAGCAAATCATACCAAGCCCTTGGTGCTTGCTTTTATCCATAAAGAGCCTTCTTAGCGTGTACAAACGGTTAGGATTCTCTGGATCTACAAACCTGTTTGATTAACTGACATAAACCTCCTCACATAATATGCCATTCAAGAACGCAGTCTTCACATCCATTTGATAGACGACCATGTTCATGTAAGTAGCAAATGCAATAAAGATACGGATGGCCTCGATTCGTGCAACTGGAGCAAAAGATTCTTCAAAGTCTACTACTTATGCTCGACAACATCCCCTCGCTACCAACCGAGCCTTGTTTTTCAACACAACTCCTAGTTTGTCTAATTTAACCTTGTATATCCACTTCAAGGTAATAATCATAACACGATCCGGACGAGGTACAAGCTCCCAAACTTCAAGACGTTCAAACTCATTGAGTTCTTCTTGCATGGCTTCAATCCAGCAGGATTCTATCAATGCTTCTTTATAACTCTTAGGTTCAACGAAAGAAAGGAAAGCATCAAAATAACAGAACAGGGCTGCAGTTTGTAGTTGATGTCGAGTTGAGACAGGTCTAGAAGGATCGTTAATTACATTATCAATCGAATGATCTTTGGTCCATTTACTTATGTGTTCAGGTGGTTGATTGAGGGAGTGCACATTATTTGGAATAACAACCTGAGAAGAGGATTATTTAAAACTTGGTAATGGAATTGGAATTCCAATGTTGGGATTATTATCCATGTGTGCAACTTTAATATCATGATCTTCTTCTTCAGCACTAAGAGGAATAACATGGGATGGTGATTTTTGTGGAGTTTGAGAAGTACTTGGTGATGGTTGATAACGCCCAAATTATACATGTTTTCGGTGGCGTTATTTTCATATATTTAATCATTTCTCATGAAATTTTGATACTTAATAGCATGAATTACTTGCAGGTTCACTTAAAGACATCCCGAGGATAAACACAATAAAGATCGAGTATTTATATGCTAAAACTTCGTTTGATACTTATGCATGAATTACTTGCTGGTTCATCATTAAAGACATTCACAGAGATAAACAACAATAATAGATCGAGTATTTATTTGATTAAGAAACACAAACTTTACAAGAAAAGAAAGAAAAGATAAAGTTAAAATTCTAAAAGTGCAAATGTGTGTTGCACTTACCAATTGTGCGCCGCACTTCTCCTCAAGTCAAAGAAATAAAAACAGTCAAAATTCAGCATTAACTCCACAAGTACGCCGCACTTACTATTTTATGCGCCGCACTTCCCACCTGATTATGAAAAATTAATGAAGACTTAAATGCTACTGCATTAACACCCTAAGTGCGCCGCACTTACAACCTTGTACGCCCCACTTTCTCAATAAACATTTATTACCCTCGCATTTAATCAACAAGTACGTCGCACTTACAACTTTGTGCGCCGCACTTTTACCCCTGACTTAGCCTATAAATAGGGGACGAATTTCAGACATTTCATTCATCCCTCATCCCACTACTTCATTCTTCAATCAATCCTCTCATCCATTCTTCAATTCACACACACACCCTTTTGGAGAATCAAGATCAAATAACCAAGAACGAAGAAGATCATCATACTAGTTTAGCGAAATAATGAAGTGTATTATTGAATCAAGCAATGTTATGAACCACTTAGCCATGAGAGGCTAAATCTCTTATGACTACTCGATGATGTTATGATAATGAATAAGTGTTTGGTATGATCGTGGTCTCTTTAATCTCAAGCTTATGTTGCAATCGTGTTATATCCTATCTTATCGGTTTTGCTTATCAACTTAGATTATATAATCATACCAATATAGGTCGAAAGACCCGTTATGATCTATGTGGTTTTAAAGACTTGTCTATGATCTTTATCGTCTGTGTTAAGAAATCCATTTTCGTGAATTGATAAACAAAATAAGCTTTGATATAATAATTAAGTAAACTATTTGAGTTACACATTTGGTCTAGTCTACTAAATATAAGTCTTAAGTTAATCAATTTAATTTGTGAAAACGTTTTCTGACGAGAAATCCTTTTTGTAAGTTGAAGGTTTCATTTTCAAGATCATTTCCAACACTTATGAATTATTTTTAACTATCCGAGTAGTCATCTTTATTATCATTGGTAAAACAAAAAGTTATTTTCAAGTTAAAGTTTATTTTCTTTCTGATTATCTAAACACTACTCAAATCCCTGTGGACAACCTGGTATTACCTAAAAAGGCTATACTGCATACGTGGGTTATACTTTTACCCGTGTGTTTCCTTATAAAATTGGAATTTTCAGTCATTATAAATTTAAAGCTTTTGAAACACATCAAAGTTTTTGACGCCGTTGCCAGGTATTTTTAAGTTGTTCTGTAGTCAACTTTAGAAAATTACTTTAACTCCCCCTCTTTTTCAAAAAAATCGTCGTACAATTTTCTGGCAAACTGACCTAAATAATTTCTCTCTTGGACGCATACACGTGCTTCCAATTCTGAACTTGTTGAACCTTTACCTGAACCTGAACGTACTCTGAATCGGAGACTTCGTCGAAGAAACAGGAGAGTTTCATACGATCAAAGAAACAATCCACCACAACACCCAAAAATTGTCTACCCGCCAATTCTTAACATCAGTTACTTCTGTCACTTTCTTGATATTCTTCCGAATTACGATCCAAAGGATATGAAACCCATGTGGACAGCCGACCATATTGTAGCTCATAAAAAACATCATGGTTGCCGCAATCAACTATTCTCCTGAAACTACAAACGAGTTTGTCATTAAAGGTAACCACTTGACTCTAGTAAAATGAAACCAATTTGATGGTGGAACCAAAACCGATCCTCATAAACACATTCATATATTCCTCGGAATCCTGTGATATGTTTAAATACAGAGATACCAAAAATGAAGCTGTCCGCCTAATGATGTTTCCCCTATCACTCACTGGAGAAGCAAAAACATGGTTGAACGAACTCAACAAAGGAACTATTGAAACGTAGGATGAACTTAAAACTGCTGTTATTGGCCGATTCTTTCTCCCAGCTCTTTTCGACCGACTCCTCAAAGAAATCCGTGCCTTTTCTCAACATGAAAATGAATCTATGACCGATGCTTGGCTTCGTAAAAAGAAAGGCTCTTAAACTGAACTCGTCCATGGCCATAACCTTAAGCAAAGGTAATATTATCAAAACTCTTCTATCATGGGGTCTTAGAGAATAACCAAGAAGTTCTAGAATGCCGTAACTGTTGATATTTTCCTCTATAAAACACCAAATCAAGTGCAAAGGAGTCGGCTTCTCGAAGGATTTCAATTCAGAATCTTGAAACTAAGTTTGACAGACTTGCTGATAAGCAATCTGGACGACCTTCTAGATCTCTTCCAATAAACACTCAACCAAACCCACGTGATAACAACTCTAAAGCTTACCAACCACCGCAAGCTCGTAACGAGCATGTGAATCCTGTATTCACAAAAAGTGGTAAATCTTACAATCCACCAGAAAACCCGAATGAAGAACAAAACAAATCCGAAAACCCTATCAACTTCGATAGCGATGATGAAGACGATGAACCTACACCACAACCAAAGACTTAAACCCAGAAAACAGTTAAAGAAACACCATTACCCAAACCATACAAACCAAAAATTCCGTACCCTCAATGCCTTAGAAAATAAATAATGGAAGCCCAATACAGAAAATTCTTTGACATGATCCGAGCCGTCCGAATCAATGTACCTCTTGTCGACGTCTTAGCCAGAATGCCTAACTATTGAAAATATCTCAAATAACTCATAACCAACAAGCATAAAATAGAACAATTTTTTGCCGCTTTCCTTAGCAATGAAAGTTCAGCGATGATCCAAAATAAAGTTCCACTAAAACTTTGAGACCCCGGAAGTATCCTTATTCCATGTAATTTCAACAAAACTTTCTCCTGTAATGCCTTAGCCGACTTAGGTGCTAGCATTAACCTTATGCCGTATTCCTTATATGCGAAACTATCTCTCAAAACTCTTAAACCTACCAAAATAAGCGTAAGATTAGCCTACAGATCGTTCCAATACCATGTTGGAATAGCTGAAAATATGCTCGTTGAAGTTGGTAAATTTACTTTTCCTGCCGATTTCGTTATTCTCGAAATGGAAGAAGACAGTAAAGTTTCCCTCATCTTGGGACGACCCGTTCTTCACACTACTGATGCAGTTATTTGAATTAAACTGAAACAACTCAAACTTGGAGTTGGGACTGAACGAAAGATCTTTAATATCGACTCTGCAATGAAACACTCTTACTCAAATGATGATACATGTTTTAGTATCGATATTATCGATGAAATTTTAGAAGATTTCGACGCTCTTCTAGACGAAGGAAGCAAAATCCTCCATTTCATCGAAAAAACCCTTCTCGAAGAAGAAATTTTTTCTGAATTTAATAAATTCATAGCAATGGCTGAAGATGAAAATTATGAATCTGAATCCGATACCGAAGAACCACCATTCGAAAAAATAACCATCAACACAGATTATAAAATCAAGACATCCATTGAAGAACCTCCTACGGATCTTGAAATCAAACCTCTTCCTGATAACTTGGAATATGTATTCTTAAAAGAACCATCCTTTTTCCTGTAATCATATTATCTCAATTATCTACTCAAAACAAACGCAACCTTGTATCCATCCTTAAAAAACACAAGGAAGCTTTTGCCTGGTAAACGACTGACATTCCTAGAATCTGCCCATCATTCTGCAAGCATAAAATATAACTTTTGGATGATAAGAAACCCGTTGTCCAAAAATAAAGAAGTTTGAATCCAAACATGCAAGAAATTGTTAAGAAAGAAATCATGAAACTCTTGGATACCGGTATTATTTATCCAATTGTCGATAGTCCTTGGGTTAGTCCTATTCACTGTGTACCAAAGAAAGGAGGTATTACAGTTATCACAAACGAAAATGATGAACTTGTCCCAACAAGAACCATTACGGGTTAGCGAGTATGCATCGATTATTGTAAACTCAATGAAGCAACCGCAAAAATCATTTTCCCTTGCCGTTTATAGATCAAATGTTAGAAAGACTCGCAGGAAATAAATATTTCTATTTTATCGATGGTTTTTTTGGATATTTTCAAATTTCTATCGATCCAAATGATCAAGAAAAAAAAACATTCACATGTCCTTTTGAAACATACGCTTATAGGTGAACGCCTTTCGGGCTATGCAATGCCCCAGCTACATTCCAAAGGTGCATGCTGGCAATCTTTCATGACATGATCGAAGAAACCGTCGAAGTATTCATGGATTATTTCTCCGTCTTTGGAAACTCTTTCGACAAATGCCTAAACAATCTCGATAAAATGCTCCAGCGTTGTAAAGATGCTCATCTTGTCCTTAATTGGGAAAAATGTCACTTCATGGTCAAAGAAGGAATTGTGCTTGGGTGCAAGTTGTCTAGCGCATGACTTAAAGTCGATAAAGAAAAAATCGACGTAATCTCAAAACTTCCACCCCTACTAATATCAAAGGAATTAGAAGCTTTTTTGGACATGCCGGTTTTTACCGAAGATTCATAAAAGATTTCTCGAAAATTGCTCGACCTCTAACTAAGCTGCTTGAAAAAGATACTCCATTTGAATTCGATGATGAATGTCAAAAAGCATTCGATTTATTAAAAGAGAAACTCACATGTGCTCCGGTGATCGTAAGCCCAAACTGGAATCTTCCGTTTGAACTTATGTGTGATGCAAGTGATTTCGCAGTTGGAGCTGTCTTAGGTCAAAAAGATGGTAAAAACTTTCACCCGATCTATTTCGCAAGTAAAACTCTTAATCCAGCTCAACAAAAATACACCGTAACCGAAAAAGAACTTATGGCTGTAGTTTTTGCATTCGATAAATTCAGATCCTATCTTATTCTATCAAAAACTATTGTTCACACCGATCATTCAGCTCTTAAGCATTTATTCAAAAAACAAGATGCAAAACCTCGTCTTATTCGATGGATTTTACTCTTACAAGAATTTGACATAGAAATCAAGGATAGAAAAGGAACAGAAAATGTTGCTGCTGACCACTTGTCCCGAATTGAAAATGACGAGTCAAGTGATGACAGTGATGTTGATGATAACTTTCCTGGAGAGACCCTTATGGAAATTAACACCAAAAATGAACCATGGTTCGCAGACTTTGCAAACTATTTGGTAGCTAATATTATACCGAAAGGGATGACGTATCAACAAAAGAACAAATTCTTCTCTGACCTCAAACATTACTTCTGGGAGGAACCCTACCTCTTCAAAGTATGTTCTGACAGAATAATCAGACGCTGTGTATCCGGATCAGAAACCCGAACAATTTTAGATCAATGTCACCACGGACCAACCGGTGGACATTATGGACCAAACATGGCCGCTAAAAAGGTCCTAGATTCAGGTTTTTACTGGCCAACGATCATAAAAGAAGCTCATACTCTATTTTAACTTTGCGAATCATGCCAAAAGACGGGAAATATATCGAAATGTAATGAGATGCCCTTAACCAACATTCAAGTATATGAAAATTTTAATATATGGGGTATTGATTTTATGGGACCATTCCCATAATCACATAAGTTTAAATACATTCTTGTCGCTATTGATTACGTATCTAAATGGGCCAAAGCTCAAGCTTTACCAAGCAATGATGCCCGAGTGCTTATTACTTTTCTAAAGAAACTATTCTGCCTTTTTGGAATGTCCAAAGCACTCATCAGCGACCGAGGTACTCACTTCTGCAACAAAATAATGGAAAAGACAATGAAGAGATATAGAGTTAACCACCATGTTTCTACATCATATCACCCTCAAACTAGTAGTCAAGTTGAAAACATAAACATAGCTCTTAAAAGAATTCTTAAAAAACTGTTAAAGACAATCTTGCTATTTGGTCAAGAAAACTTGATGATGCTTTGTGGGCTTTTTGCACTGCTTACAAAACACCTACCGGTACCACACCCTACAAACTTATATATGGAAAGAATTGCCACTTACCATTTGAAATTGAACACCGTGCATACTAGGCCTTAAAGAATTACAACCCAGATCTCATTGTTGCAGGTGAAAAAAGAATGTTCCAGTTACATGAGCTAGACGAATTTAGACATCAAGCCTATGAAAACTCTCGATTATACAAAGCTAGAACCAAAGTCTGGCACGATAGAAAATTAAGAATGAGAAAAGAATTCAAACATGGGAACAAGGTTCTGCTCTTTCACTCGAAGTATAAATTTAAACAGCCGAAACTCAGATCTCGTTGGCTAGGACCATACGTAGTAAAATATCAATATCCGTCCGGATATGTTGAACTATATGGTAAAGATGGAAAAACGTTTATTGTTAATGGCCATCGACTAAAACTATATCATGAAGAAGAAGATTATAATGACCCAAGGGAAGAAGTCACTCCCTTCTTTCCCAAAGAATGACTCACCAAGTTCGAGTCTAGCTAACGACTCTCTTAAAAATTAAGCGCTTCTCGGGAGGCAACCCGTGCTTCACTTAAGTGTGGAGGAGTCCCTCCTCCATTCTTCTGTCATATCCTTTATTTTTATTTTCTTTCTAAAAAAAACAACAAAAATATTTTCTTTTTGTGTGCTTTTGTATTTACGTTTATGCAGGTAATATAGCTTAAAGATTTTAGAAAATTATGAAGTCTACTCAAGGATAGCTCTCTCGCAGCTATATATCTATATGCCCCGGGAAGTAGTTTTTCCCTTATTTTTCCCCTATTTTTTCTCTTTATCACTTATTCACATTGTGGGAAAGTTCAATTTAATGTGGAGGGGAGGCAAATAGGAAAAATTAATCATATCCCTCCATGTTTGCCCTGTTAAATTTTTTTCTAAAAAAATAAAATTTATATATATGATTTCAAAAATTAAAAAATACTCTTAGTAAGGCAAATCCAACCGGATTAACACTATAGCTAGCACAACCTAGTCCACTAAATTATGAGAATTATAAGCCTTTAGAATATTCGGGTGCCCACTTTTGGTGCCTAAGATAATTGATGCCTTTAGCTTGTTCGAGTTAAGGAGTGAGCAATCATATGTATCTATTCCATCGTTATGGATGTGTATATGTGGTTTTGTCGCCTTTTCTAGAGCAATGGTATTGGTTGATTATTATATTGAGTGGCCTGTAATTTTTAAAAGGCTCTAGAAACAGTGTGTGATTATATGTTATGACGACCTGATTATCATATGATATGAATCTCGCAAGTCCCTATTCTTGCAAGTGCTCCCTTTAGTGCTAAAATTACTAAAACTCCTAGTAATGATGTTAAGTTAAAGAAGAAAGTTTGGTGCCAAGCCTTAGTTATGATGATCGTGGTATATATATATATATATATATATATATATATATATAATATAATATATACATGCATCTATATACATGAATTATTATTATATATAACATACATATACATACATAATATAACATACTTAGACCAAAGCCTGATTAATCATATGATATGAATACCGCAGTCCCTATTCTTGCAAGTGCTCCCTTTAGTGCTAAATTGCTAAAAGTCCTAAGTATGAAGTTAAAGTTAAAGAAGTTATGTGCCAAGCCTTAGTTATGATTATCGTGGTAATATATATATATATATATATATATATATATATATATATATATATATATATATATATATATATATATATATACATATATACTATACCTATTTATATACATATATAAGTTATATATATATGTTTGTATATAATTTATATATATATTATATATGTATGTATTATATATATATATTGTATGTATATATATATTTATTGTATGTACTGTTTACTATATATTGTATATATGTATTATCTATGTATATTTGTTTATTATATGGGTATTTTATTTTATACATATATACTATATATATTTTATAATATATATATCCCGCAAGTCCCTGTTCTTGCAAGTGCCCCCTTTAGTGCTAAATTGCTAAAAGTCCTAAGTAAAAAGTTAAAGTTAAAAGAAGAAATTTTATGCCAAGCCTTAGTTATGATTATCATGAAAAAAAAGAGAAAAGAAAGCAAATATATATAGTAGTTTAAATAAAGGCTTAAGTCCCGGCACATGAAGATTAGTATATGATTTTGCTTCAGTATCAAGTTTCACCCTTTGGTCAAGTTTATGTGTCAAGTACAAGCCTATGGTAGCTGTCTAGATTATGTCTGTGCAAATTGAGTGTCTCACAAAAATATATAAACCCTATCTGAGTGGCTGAGTGAATTTTAAATCAAACACATTTCCTTGTGAGGTGTTATGTGATATGTCAATGCTTGAAAAGTTATCTAAACCTGTAAATACATGTAAAATCAAAATTTTCTCCACGTCATGATAAATGATCTTGTTTTCTCGCTTTTATTGCTTGAGGGCAAACAACAGCTAAGTGTGAAGGAATTGGATAGCGCCAAAATTATACATGTTTTTGGTGGTGTTATTTGCATATATTTAATCATTTCTCATGAACTTTCGATACTTAATAGCACAATAAAGATCGAGTATTTATATGCTAAAGAACATGATTGTTGATTTTATATACTAATAAAATATATAATATAATACCACAAGAGCAATTAAGAAAATTCCCTAAGGAAAATTCACTCTTAAAAGATATATATATATAATATATAATACGTATATTTAACCGGGAAGTATGATCACCCGGGTCGTTTCCCCAACGACTTGTGTAATTGAAACCTTGCTTTAGCTTGGATTGTGATTTGAAAAAGATATTTTTGAGTTTTTATAACTACTAATTAAAAGCAACAATTAATCTGAACAATTAAAAGCTATTAAACACTTAAACAAATTAACGGGAGCAATTAAAAGCGACAAATAAGCAAATACACTAAAATCAACTCCTAAAAATGTAAACTAAATTTATAAACCTAAATTAGGACAAAAGAAAATTTTAAGAAAAAGAAAAACATTTTTTTGATTATTTTTTGAATTTATTATGAATTAAAAACTAATTTAATCTAATTAAATCCTAAAAAAATACCAAATTAAGTCCTAAAAATTTAGAAAAATGATTTTTAAACTTAGAAAAATCTAGAATATCATAAAAACTCAGAAAACTATTTTTAACTATTTTTAAAATTAAAATCCTATCTTTTAAAATTAAAAATAAGCTCAAAAATGAAAATAAAAATCTAAAAAGGGTGAAAAAGATTTTTCTTACATTATCTAATAAATAATCTTAAAAAAAAATAATAAAAAAAAAAAAAAAAAAAATTACAGAACATCAAAAATGAAAAACAATAACAATATAAACATAAAAAAACTAAAAAGTGACAAAAGAAATTGATAAAATTTCATCTAATAATGTATAAAACAATAGCAGACTAAAACATTTTAAAAATAACAAAAATCAAACACAATAACACACAAAAATAATTTTTAAGTCCTAAAAATTTAGAAAAATGATTTTTAAACTTAGAAAAATCTAGAATATCATAAAAACTCAGAAAACTATTTTTAACTATTTTAAAAATTAAAATCCTATCTTTTAAAATTAAAAATAAGCTCAAAAATGAAAATAAAAATCTAAAAAGGGTGAAAAAGATTTTTCTTAATGTAAAACTAGAGCTAACTTTTATAAAACTAAAAACTATTTTTTTGTAATTTTCTGAAACTTTTTCTATTTTTTATGAATTTTCGAAATTAAAATCTTAAGAAAAATGATTAAAATTAATCTACTTAATGAAAAATTACCAAAAAATCAGGAAAAGTCTAACTAGTAACAAAGAACTTTAGAAAATTAAAACTAACAAACCAGCTTAAAGAATAAGCTCAAAAAGCTTATTAATAAGCTACGGCTTTTATTTTAAAAGAGAAAGAAAAATGAGTATAAAGATTAAATGGTGAAGAGTATGGTTGGATGAGCTAATGAAGCACAATGGTTAACACACTTGGTATCTATGCTAGAGGTTACGGGTTCAAAGCTTGGCACACCCCCTTTTTGCTTATTTTTTATTTTTGACTTTTTAACAAAACTGAATATAGGAACTTATTAAGGACTTATTTTTAAGCAACTTTTATGAAAGAAGCATAAGCTGAAACTTAAAAACAAGCTCAGAAAGAGCTTATTAAATTATGCCTACAGTAAGTAGGCTTATGAGCTTATTTGGACTAAAAGATTTGCACAAAGCTCAATTTAAGCGCATTTTGAAAACTAAAAGTTGCCCTGGACTCCTTATGATATGCTTAAGCTAGAATTAATAAGCTTGTTGAATTAGAAACTCATTAAGCTAACTGAATTTGAAAGGAAAACTAGTAAACTCAGAAAATTGCACAAATAGCTCAAATTTAAAGTAGGCTAATAAGCTCAATAAGCAGAGATAGGGCTTAAGCTTGTGAGAACTTAATAACCTAACTACAAGTTATGAATTCCAATTGTAAAAACTACTTCTACAAGCTAAGAAACTTAAATTTAAACCTACTCTTCTAATACTACTGTTTTTGGCCTTTTTAAGCTTTTTAATGACTTTTGACAGCAACTTAAATCTAGAAATAAAGCAAGAAAATGCAAAATAAAAGCTACTCTATATTAAGCTATAAGAAAACTAAAATCCTACTGAATTTATGAACCTAACTCTTATAATTACTTAAGTAAAATGAAACAAAAAGGGCAGCAGTAGTAACCTAGTGTTACTACTGCTGATGCATTTAGCTAAGAGTAAAAACAAAGATGCAGGGTACCTTAGTAGTAACCACTGCACTTAACACACTCACTATGAGTGTATAAACTTAAATCAAGCAATATATAAGACTTGGAAAGCTTAGATCAAATTTTCACAAGTAACAAGAAAGGGTAAAAGTACCCTGGTGCTGGCACATTAAAGATAAGCTCAAACTTTTTCAATTTTAAAAACTAACTTATGAAAACTCTTTTCCTAATGATTTTAAATGAAATCAAAGCTATCTCAAATGATTTGCACAAAAACTTTTGACTTTTTGAGGTCAAAACAACTAATGCCAAACACCCCTTAATGATAAGACAGAAATTGATTGAGCTTATGAAATGAAATCTTCTAAACTAAGCTTTGATACCAGACATTGAAGAGCTTATAACAAGCTTAAACAACAAGATTTAACAACTACTAAAGCTGAATTTAAAGATCTACACTAATTGCTAACTAATATTTTTGGTTTTTATGGATTTTTTAGACAGACATTGAAAAACTACTTAAGATCTAAACTAATTTAACTAAAAAACAGATTTAATAAACAAGATTAATAGGCTACTTACAAACAAAATGCACAATTAAGCTAAAAAAAAGCCAGTATAAGAATTAAGCAAGTAACTAGATATAAACTACACTAATTAAGCTAGAAATGGAAGACAGGGATTTTGAAAAGAAGGACTACCAAAAGGCTTCAGCTATAACAGAAGCTAGAATGCTCTTAGAGCGTATCTACAGCTTGGTTATCATGAGAGAGCCAGTGATTTGTCATGAATGAGCCTCCTTCGATTTTTAGCTCTCCTTCCATTAGCTATAAATCCAATAAGTAACAAGGTATTACTTCTAAAATTTAGGTTAAGGTGTAATAAAAAAAACACAAAATTAATGTTTGTGTAAGGCTCATATATTATGCTAAAAGACTTATTAGAGCTATGGGAGCTTATATTAGAGCTTTAGCTTTTTTATGAAGAAAAAGTGAGGATTATTAGAGTAAACAAAGAGCTTGAGACGATTAATTAAGAGTAAAACTGTATCTATTAAACATCAAACTTTTCATAACTTTACTTGAAAACGAGATTACAAAAGTTGAAAGAAATTACATAAAGCTATATTCTAAAATTAAGCTAAAAATAAAAGCTACTAACTAACTAGATGGTGAGTGTGTGTGTGATAGTGAGGGCTATTTATAGCCAGTTGATGAAGCATTCTAGGGCTGTGCCGTCAAAACAGATCCTTTCAATGCCGTTACCTTACCTTCATTATTTCACTCATTGGAGAATCGATCTTGGCCCTTGGATCAAGTATGTGCACAAACGGATTGCCAAGCTGGCAATCCTTTGATGTGATAGCTTGTGTTACTTGTGTGAGTGCTAGAAGTGTAAAACCCACACACCCTTGTGCTTTCTTCGAGTCCACGTGGCATTCCTTTGTTGGAATTGGCCAATAGGGTACTTGAGTGACGTTTTAACTCTGTCAGGGGGTTCTTGACCACTTGAATTGACTATCTCGCCCTTTAATTCCGAATTGCCCTTTGATTTGAGATAGTGGTAAAAGGAGGAAGATAATGAATAGTAACAATGGTCTTGGAGCCATTTTTTCTTTTTATAACTGAAAGGGTAATAATTCGTTTGAACTTTTGGAAAAATTGCACATTTAGTCCTTGTGGTTGGTTTAGTGAAGGTGTAGTGTTAAAAGGACTTTTATAAATGGCATAAATGGTCCTTGTGGTTTTATAAAAGGAGTATTGGGCTAGGGTTTGGGCTTTTGTCGTGGGCTCTTGATCCGGGTAAGGGTTTTTAAGGGTTTATGGGCCCACTTAGGTTTAGGGACTAATTGTGTAACTTTTAAAACTTGAAGGACTGAAATGGCAATATTGGAGATTTTGTCCTCTAGTGGTTGACTTTTGTTGACCGGGATTTGACTATCTTTGACTGAGACTTTGGCTTCCAGCTCTTGCACGCTCTTCCGTTCTCGTGTCCGTGTTTGCCCGTTTTTTGACGTTTTTCTTGTGATTTCTGATATATCTGTACCTGTGTACACAAAACACAAAAACAAGTATATTTTTATCATTTTTAGTCTGTTTTATGTTTAATTGGGTTATTTTAGGTATAAACGGATATGTGTATTTTTACACATATCAAAATTCCTCAAACTAAACGATTGTGTGTCCTCACGCAATATTACATGCCTTATAACCAAATACCTCAAAACTTCCCCAAACTAAACCTTTAAAAAGTAGCAAAGAGTTTTGTTAAGAGAGCTAAGAGATCACAAGTTATAAAACATCCGATTTCCCATTTTCAAAGATTTTTTATTTTTATTGATTTTTTTCTTAATAATTAACTACGTAACTACAACTTATTCTTGTGTAGACATAATGTATTATTTTCATTACCTCATTGGTAACTTTTAGGATCATGGAACAAAAAGCACATTTAAGTGTCTAAAAGATAATTTCATCATTCCCGATTTTTCATTTTTCCCATACTAAGCTTAAAAATAAGATCACCGTTAAGTACGAGTCTAAGATGCTAAGACTACTTATAATTACAACTTGTGAATTTCTCTTCCCGACATAAACATATATTTAAGTGTGTGTGTTCAAATTAATTTAAACCATTAAATCCACATATTTAGATAGTTGAAATCCGACCAAGCTTTACACATGGGCCTTTTGGGCTAATATGTTAATCACTTAGTAAGATTACAACTCAAAGCAAACAAAAACCTCCTTAGCTAAGACATCGTTGGTTCACTTGTCCCATGAATGACTTTCTTCTCTAGCATCCCACCGTCATCGGGTAAGTGCTAAGGTTTTTGAGACCCCATCCGGAGAATAATAATCGAAACGCATGAACTTCCGATGAAAAAGCCTTGTAGACTTTTGTAGACTTTTGTAAACGTTGGTTCAAAAGAATACCTTGGTTTTAGAGAATGAAACTTTTACTATTTATTTTCTAACTTGCAACTTTAACATTACTATTTACATTATTAGGCTAGGAACCAGTATCACTTTTCTTTCGACGACACATTGGCCACGCCTCCGACAAGAGTCCGTGTACTTATTATGATACCGACCCTAAATATAAATCCTCCACCCTTTCTTTCAATGTCACATCGGGAGCGAACCGACAAATTCCCATGTATTTTATTGCGATGGAGTTTGTATATTATTATTAACACTAAGGATTTATAAATTGCATCCTTTTTATTCACCAACTACATTTTTGTTTTTATTTTTTTTAAGAAGACTTTATTTTTGCAAATAGAAAAATTTCGTTTTAGAAAACCAAAGTATAAGCTTGAACAAAAATTCTTATTTACAAATGATTAGCTTTTATCATTGATAAAGCTTTTTCTCAGAATATGTTGATTAAACTTTTAAGA